>QMIH01002514.1:41682-65093 GCA_003987875.1 Clarias batrachus | reverse complement strand
TTTGTGCCGGAGTTGTGATTATTTGCTGATGGATTCGCTTGTTGTTGGTCAGATGATACGCGCGTTCTCCCAAAAAGCGCTGATACCAGAGACTCTTCATAAATCTTAAATAAACATCTCAGAAAGCATCACCACATCAAATTACTGTTATTTAAACAGAATTTTACATCATTTATTAATTCAATTATCAACTAATTAATCAACTTCTGAGCTAAAATATTGTATTCCTTGTACTAGAGCCTATGTTTGAAGTGGGAATGTTAAATATATTGTATTTTCTGTTGTTCTTTTATTTTTTTTTCTAAAGTGAGGTGGTTCAGAGTCTGAGAGATGGAAACACTTCGCGCTGTCCTGCAGTTGGTATGTTAACATGGACTTTTATATCCATTATATAGTGGTACAGTATTTGAAAAAAAAAAGTTKTACTGTAATTAATGTCTTTACTAATTGTATGACTGAATATACAGTAGTGTTAGCAAGTCTTGAGCCACCCCTCATTTCTTCATATTAAATTAAATGTTATACAGTAACAGTCAAAAGTTTGGATCCACATTCTAATTCCATGGTCTTTCATGATTTATATTCCTTTCTACGTTGTAAAATGCTGAAGGCGTCCAAATTATGCAATAGTCTTCTTTGGACAGTCGATATTGAGATGTGTCTGCTACTTATGTCTGCTACTGTAAGGCCTTCATAACAGCTCTAATCTGAGGTGCATTTTGTTAATTTGTGATTTCTGAGGCTGGTCACCCTAAATTAATATCTCCTCTGCAGTAGAATAAGTTTTGGTCTTGGGTTTTGCAAACGCACTTGACTAGAACATGGATTTAGGAGGTGTGTCCTATATTTTGGAGTGGTACTGTAGATTAAATTAAGGAGATGGGTACTAATGTTTTACTGTGACAGGCTGCAAAGTGTCTAAAGAGTTCATTTAAAACTTGTTTATGTAAAATTTCAGAAGCCACCTCATTTCCCCTCCCGTCTGTTCCAACCACTCAGTATTCACTAACATTTCTGGATGCAGACACGGGTTGTAGCCCATCCAGTTGTTCCATCATCATTTCTTTTGGTTTCATTTGTTTGTTTTTCCTGTGGATGTGCAACCCATTTCTGCACTGTCCAGCTCTAATCTTTTAATTTATTTTAGAGACAAAAAAAGAGCCACGCCACTACTACATTCCCTGTTTCAGAGGAATTAAGGTGCAGGTAGAAGGGCTGACAAGTCAGTGCCAAGCTACAGTAAAGGCTAAACGTGTTCTTTGACTTCTCCAGTGCTTTTAACACGCTCTAGGACAAAGTGGTCAGGAGAGCTGGTACGTTGGTTGGTTTGGAGCTGGACTCCCTTGAGGAAGTGGTGGAAAGGAAGACATTAAACTAAGTGCTATCCATCATGGCCAACCCTGACCACCCACTGCACATAGTTTTTTTGTAAACAAAAGGGTGTGTTCATTGAAAAACTTCTGTTGCAAAGCTGTTCAATTGACAGACTCAGGAAATCCTTTGTCCCCAGAGCGATTAGGCTTTTCAACACCTCCCTACAAAAACATGGGAATGTGAACTGGGAGTTCTACTGTATGCTTAAGGCTTTTCTGTTATATAGATCATGGGGCTACCTGCATAACTTCCTCATCTGTTAGCATCATGGTCTGCTGGCTACTCTCACACACTCACTCACTCAGTCAGGAGTCCCAGGAGACTTATGACACGAGGTGGGATTTCATCGCGGGGCACCACACATACACACACTCATACACAATGGGCAATTTGGGAATGGCAGTTAGCCTAATCTTCATGTCTTTGGACTTGGAGAACCCGGAGGAAATGCAAACTCCATGCTCACAGAGCCTGGCCTGGGAATCAAACCCATAATATTACATATTATGCCATTATGCATAGGCTCAGTCAGTGTTATTGTTATGCTGTTCTTTCCAATTACTACGTTTTTACACAATTACTATTGTTTGCAATGCATTTCACTTTGTAATAAATACAACTGCACATAAAGGTTGGAATACATTGCTCTTATTAGTATTATTTGCACATTACTGTACATATAGCAGATGTGATTGAGGTCAATTGTGACGTTGTCATTAACGCACTCTTTGAAATGTAATTACTCTTTCTTCAAGAGTAAATGAAAAGATATCTTAAATTTATATAATATATATATATTAAGATGATTAAATAAATATGTATTTTTTTCTGTTATAGAGAGCAGTACAATCATTAAATTCTTCTACCCGGGTAACTTGGTCAGCCTGCTGTGTGAACCAGGATCAAACCTGGCTCACGTGCAGTGGCATGTAAACGGTCACCCAGTTGAAAATTCCAACGTATACCAGATTCAGCACAACACCCTGCTCATCCCCAATGCCTCAGACAGTGATACCGGCCACTACAACTGCACCTCTGTAGAGACCATCAAGGGAGTAGATTATATCACTCAATCTGCTACTTATGAGCTGAGGCTTGGGGACTTCATGACAGATCCTTCGGTCCAGCCGCTGGTGCAGGAACAGCAGAACACCCTCTTGGCTCTCAGAGTTATAGTCATCATTTTAACACTGATGTTATTGGCACTTGTGGCATGGAATTTCTACAAGGGGTATTTTGCCATCCCAAAATGCTTCAATAGTGATGAAGAAAGTCAACAGAAAATGTCTGGCTGTCAGAAGCCACTGCAAACAGGAGGCAGAAATAGTGCAGAATCAAAAGCGTGCAGCAGCAACAGTAATAATAATCACAACAGACTGAGTGGAAACCAGCATAATGGAGACAAAGTGTTTTAGTAAAGGTTGCTGTTTATATACTGTACCTTATTCTGCAGACCTTAATGGACAAATCCCACATGGAAATCCTTAAGTCAAACCACACACTCTGGATTGTTTGGAGGTTTAAAACAGGCTGAGTTGTGGAGCTTTTTACATTACTATCTGTCATTGCTTGCTGTTATGGTGTGCCTTCAGTACCACTTAAAACTTCCAACTGCACTGAAATGGTATTGAGCAAAACAAATTTTATTTATGAAAAAAAAAAAAGGATTTGGAGATGTATTGAAGATACATAGACTASTGGACAGGATTGTACAATCAAACCTTCGTAAGAACATCTACTGTAAGGTCCATAAGATGTTATCATATTCCATACTCCTTATTTCTGAAGCCTTTTTAAAATATATATATTCTTGAGTTCATAATGGATAAGTATGACATCACCAGTGTGTTTATTTTTAAATGAACTCGGAATCAACCTTTAGCGAAATAATGCTAGACCACTTGGATGTCACTCTGTGAAAGTCTGTGCCAGAAATCATACAGTATGTAGCTCATACAGATCTCTATGCTGTGCTTTTAAAATGTCTTCTTGCAGCTGTTGAAACAGAAATTTTAAACCTTCTTTATTRTTCATTTTGTGTAACATTTTTTTTATTTTTCTATTCTAACAATATATGAAGAATTGATTTGTTTTTATATTAAAATAAACTGTGAATTTGTGTGATCTGTGTACAGAAGTATGATTCTCATTGTACTGTATGTGATGTAACAAAAATCTTTTTATTTTATTTTATTTTATTTTATTCTTACTAAATCATAGAAAGACAAAAACTGGATTATGGTCTTTTGAGAAAAGCCAATCATTACAGAATTTGCCTTTCCATCACTCTGAGTACATGGTCTATATGATCTTGCATGCTACTCTTGTTATCACAAGGACTAGTGTAAAGATTTAGAACAATATTCTGAAGAACCCAGTAGATTCTAACACAGGACTGAATCTCAAATCCCTTTCTAACCCCTGATTAAGGGCTCGATTTGGTGTATAGAACAACCTAGTACACTAACTTTCCATTTGGGATTCAACCCCGGAACCTGAAATTTAGCTGATATTTTAAAGCGGGTTAGAATCAATTAATCAATCAATCAATCAATCAATCAATCAATCAATACAATAAGAAACAATTGCCCCAGCTGTGTCACCCAGACTTTGAAGAAAGGCTTTCGAGGTGTCTTTCCATCCCTAAGAATAAATGCTAATGACGAAAGCCACTCATCACCTCTGACTATGTAAAGCATGCATAGTTTTCGACAGAATATAAAATTTTCTCCAAAGACATTCACAATATAACATTGAATCTTTCTTCAAAAACTGTAAAAATTTTGGAACATGTGCAGACTTCATGTACTAGTGTACATTCATCTACATCACATTTGCAACAGGATGCATTATCTTTTAAACCAACTCTAAATAGTGTATTGGGGGTTCAGCAATAATATATTAAGATTAAAAAAAAAAAAAAAAAGTTTTAATTTTACATCTCTTGGCATTAAAAAAAATACTACAAATTCCATCCTATTGCTCTTTATCATATTGTTTTGCATATTCTTGCAAAATTTTTTTAGTACTTACATGATTCATGGCCTCTGCCAAACACCCTGAAAATTTTCCTTCACACTACTGCCGATCTTGGAGGTTCTGAACAGGACCTTATTTTGTAACATATGGCATAATTGGAGATTTAGAACTGAGGTCTTGATAGGTCATGTGGTTGTACTGTAAGTCATCAAATGATTTCAGGACATTTCCCAAGCATAGATCTCCTAATGTTAGGATACCTTTTCCCACCCATTCCTTAGAAAATAAAACACTGTCTGAAAATACTTTGAATTTAGCCAGATACTGAAGGTTTTTTTAAGTGAGGATCAAAATTGATTGGTCCTGCAATTTTCTTTCATGTGGCTGAAGGTCATAAATAATTTGGTGAGAATTAATATATGTAGACGGCTTAGTGGACAGACAATGTAATAAAGGACAAGGATCTGAGACAGCGCTCTCTATACTCAGCCATGAGAGAGCAGCAGTGCCGTAAACTAAATTAATTATTAATAATGAAGAACTTTTGGGACCTGCAAATCTCCATTAWCGACTGGTTGTTGCTGTTTTTTCAAGTGCATATGTGGATACTTTCTATTTCATTAAATTCCATAAGTATGTCATCAAAGTCTAAAACATTTAGGGGAGATTTGCAATGGGAGTGAGTGAAGGAGGTAATTTATTTTAGGAACACTCATCTTAATAATATTAACTTTCCCCAAAAAAGATACACACAGTCAATACCAATATTGTACATCAGTATCACCTTTCTGGAATAACAGTTCAAAAACTATYTTTACTATATCCTCTATTTTGGGGGAAAGGATGCCAAGATATCGTAAACCTTGTTTGGGCTACTGAAAGCTAATAGTATGGAAAAGTGGCATTGGAAAGACTTTTGATAAGGGCAGAGCCTCTGATTTAGCCCAATTAAATTTCTATCCAAATTGCAAAATGAGTCTATTGTGTTAAGTAGAGGATGCGTTGCTGTTTTTGGATCTGAAACAAACAAAAGAATGTTGTCCACATATAAGCTTTACTTGATGGATATAGCCATTATACACCCTCGGAGTTACAGCAGGTGAACCCATTTAATAAATCCAAACACCCGCCCAAATCCAAACACCTCTACAGTCCTACATTAACAATTATGTTAACAATTTCTTCAACATTTAATGGTTTATCCAATTCTAGTATCCAGTTGCACTGTCTAAATATACTTTCAAATCCTTATCATTATGATCTGGGGCTGCTGTGAATATGTGTACATAAAACTCTGAATTATTTGTTAATATCCAATGATTTGGTCCCCCTTTTGAGATGTAATCACTGAAATGATAGACGCTTCTTTCTGAATTAAACTATTTGAGCTAAAAGAAACAAACAATTTGAGTTATAGAGCTAAAATCAGCTTCAGGACTTTCTACAGATTACTGACGTGTGGAGGAAATTCGTATACTGTAGTCTGTAAAAATATTTACAAAAATTACACATGAAAGCACTGTGGAACACACCCTTGTCTTCCACTCTGTACCATTCACCTGGTCATAACACTGCACATTATTGATGGTGATAAAGCTGTTTTATTCCCCAACAACAAACAAGATCGTCCAGCTCCTCCATGGGGAAGTTGCTGCGCTGGTCAATCACGTCAGGGAGATTTCCACATGAATCAGTCTGAGGATTATACTGTATGCCTCTGCCTCTGCATGAATCACACCATTGTATCCTCAACAGTAAACCTGTCCTTCATATGCCATGCCAAGGCCACTCATTCTACTGGTCATGTGGGGGGACGAGTGTCCACTAGTCAGTCTGAGGATTGTATTACTCCGTGAACAACATTTACATTTAGACATTTGGCAGACACTCTTATCCAGAGCGACAAAAGTGCTTATCCAACATTTGTTGCATATTTTTTATTGTGTAGATACACCCAGCAAGCCCAGTGTTTTAATAAGTCATGGAATCCTATCCTCTGATGCAGTACAGGCAGCCGTCGAGGTACACAATCCCGTCGACTCTCACTGCTGCATGTCACATTGATCAAGTGGTCTGGATCATTCACTTCTATGGCATTGGTGGGACATGTCCAGCCACTGACAACCAGCAGAACAGCACTGGTTATTATTATGGAGGGTTCTGTGGATGGTGACACTGGTGTGTCAGCAGCTTCCAGTTTACTTCTTCTCAGCTGAGGGGGGACATTTAGGGCTTCTTCCAGACCTTGGCCTAGAGGCTGCACCTCCCAATAAACTGTCTAAGCTGATGCTGGATTCAGCAGTTGTTTAAAAGTCATTGAAGGAACTGAGGTGGTTGACAGTTGCAGAAGTGTGGCAAAAGCTTGCCTTTTTTCATGGGCTTTGTTTCTGTAGCGAACTTGAGTTACCCACCAAAGCTGAAATACAGTTTTGAAGTCCTTGAATTCTCTGCAAAAGTTCTAGCATTGGTCAACATGAGAGCCACTTTTTTGTTATTTTTATTTGCATTTAACATATAGCAAAGAGTGTATGATTACAGGGTTGTATGTACCTTTGTTTTTTTTTTAAAGAACTAAGTAAAAAAAAAATCTAGGCGATTGGATAGAAGTAGTAACTTACAGTTATACTGTTAAAAAAAAATATATATATATATATATATATATAAAATTAACTGCCCTCTTTTTACCCAGTTATTGTGCTTTGGGACAGATTTCAAAATGCTCTATGTAAAATTTAGTTACAACAGAATAATCCTCACCTTCAAAGGGTACTTTATTAGAAATATTTCTCAAGATTTACTTGTGAATTGCTTCTGTAATATTTATTAGAATTTTTGTGTGGAAAGTTTACTTTTTCAAGTAAATTTCACTTCACATCTTGTGGGCAACTTATTCTACGCCACTCTACTGACACATTTTGGGCAAGTTATTCTACTTCCCTCTACTGACATCTAGTGGACAATTATGTGTAGCAAATAGATCCAAGACTCAATCAATATTGACAGCTATAAAATTTCATATTTTATTGACAGTTGTCGTTTGTCTCTGTAGTTATTTATATGTGCATCATTATTTATAATCAATTAATTAATGAATTATAATGATTTTTACTTATATAAAATTTACTTGCTGAATGTGATATTGCTTGGCTATATATATATACACTATATATATACTCCCACGTTTTCATTGTTACCACCCTTAACTTTGATTAATGTGCCCAGTGTAGGGAGGAATTTGTGTGTGAAAATGATATAAACTGGTCAATCAGCGCATTCAGGTTAGCTGACATCATTTGATTGCCATGTGACGTACTTGAGTCTAGATCGGACCAAATGAATCAACCCGAAATTATAACACTGTCCCCAGAGGCTTGTACACTGGCCACTATGCATGATGGGTGCATGGTTTCACATGCTTTTCTTCTTACCAATACCACCCTTACCAGGCTCAATCTGAATTCTGAACCACATTCCTTACAGGTTTTTAATAATGTTATGGACAGTTGTTAACCAAACTCCAGTCATTTTAAATCTCCTTAATTGTTTCGGGGCTTCATGCCTGCATGAAGCCAGTAATTTGACCCTTCTAAGGTGGTGACTATTTTGGTCAGGCATATACAAAAACAATATCTGTCTCGAAAGTGTTGTGCTACTAGTGCCACACCGTGTAATGATTAGCCACATTGTTTGTGATGTCATCGGTCATGTCACACTCAGGACCCCTTATGATCGGTCATCCTATGTAATAATACGAATTATACTCTGTGACATGATCATAATGCTGAAGTGGGCAAAGTTACAGCAGTGTTAAGCAGTGTTTTCAGCAGAAAGTTCAAGTTTGCACAAGACAGTTTGTTCTGTATGTGAAGGTAAGATCCCACTTATATTTCTGGAGTAAAGTGGAATAGTGTAATTATTAGGGCCTGTTTCCTTTGTGTGATTATTTTAATAACGCACTGTGATTGTGTTTTTGCTTCTGCAAAGAAGAGCATAAATGCGAACGCAGTATGTTGTAAGTTTTTAAGGTCCTATTACATGACCAGCATTGGTTGTAATTGTTGGCTGTCATGTGTCATAGGCACAAGGGCACAGGCAAAGTTTATCACAGCCATGCTGATATTCAGTACAACAGCGTTCCCTTTCACATGATATTAGTTTTAGAGACAGTTCGACAAACACCATTGTCAACAGATTATGATTTGTTTGTTCATTTATTTTGTTCAGCCAACACCTATCTTTCCACAACTGGTGCACTAGCATTTAACTGGCGACCGACAGTTAGCAAACAATATGTAGTGTAATTAACAGGGGTGAACATGGTTTTAAATTCTTACCGGTATTGTGCAGCTAAAAGTTAGAGAGAATAAACTATGGAGGTGCTGGACAGAACAACTTAGTCAACATGGAAAGTTCGGAGGCCATTTGGACTGACTTAAATGTAGTTACGAAGACAAAGTGTTTAAGATGACAATGTTATCAAAGGAGTTTTCTTGCTGAAAGTACTACTGTGACTGGTTTTGAACATGGGTTTTGTCAGGCAGTTGCTCTCTCCTCAGTTCCGACCTACTTACACCACCAACAATTAACGCATGGGTGTTGCTAGGCCATTTTTAGTACACATGTACTCAGCTCCCCTAAAAATTCTCCATAAACTTTACACCAATTGCTGATCGCCCACATCCCCTTTAAATTTCATATGAAAACAGCGGCAGACTTCGACTCCTTCGGCTCCTCCCCGTCTTTCAGTGCGGTTTTCAATTCGCCATCACAGAGCGAGGATTAAGGCCAGGTGTGTGGTTTTCGATAACTTGTTATATCTGCATCAGTGCAGTCCTTTCTCATAAATACAGTTAACAAAATGTCAGGAGGGATTAATCAGTTTTCGCTGTTCACCCTCATCACACCAGCTGTTTCCTCTAGTGAAAATCAAACCTCTAATACATACTGTATGAATCTATAGTCTACTTTATAAATCAATCATGCTGTTGCTGTTTTAATTGGAAAAACTAACTGTCTATATAAAACATTGCACAGTGCATATGGAATTAACTACCATACGTAAATGATTAAAAACAATGACAGACAGCATTCAATGCACTCGTTTTAACTGCATAGCAGTGTGATTTACCGAAAAATCCTGTGTTCCCATTGACTGAATACAGAAAGTATTTGTCACATTTTTATGTCTGCCAGTTTCCAAAAAAAAAAAAAAAAAAAGCAGCAGTGTTGACAAAGAATTAACAGATAAATGTTTGACATTACAGGCACCCACCCAGTTTATTCCATCAAACAGCCTCAAAAAAATGTCTTGCCCCTTAAATCAAAATTTTGAAATGTTGAGAAAGCAGATGTTAATATATTCACAAAATGAATATATTACAAGTTAATAAAATGATCTGCGGTAGCGGAAAAATCTGCCGGAAAAGGGCCACTACACAGTACGGTATTAGATTTCCCTCATGTCCCCGTTCCTCCGCTGTGTGTATTCATTCACTGGCTGCAGCACACACACACACACGCACACACTCCTCCCCTGAGCCCTCGGTAAACATCCAATCACCGTCCGTATGCAAATGAGTCAAGACGTAGGGTTGTGTCGGAATTCAGCAAAACAATAATAAAAAAAAAGAAATATAAAAAAAAAACATATGATCTGTTCTATAGCCCATTTGCTTTAACTTTTTTTTTATTTCATAAGACAACCTTTCAGTTTTGTAAATATTCTAGTTATAGTGTGTTAAGTCTTACTTTAGGTTAAACGTTTTTGAGAATTAGACCATCCAGCTAAGATAAATGTTATTTCGTTGATTGAAAAAATCTGGATTAAGGATATTTTATTTTATTTATTTAATTTATATTTTTCCGTTCCCCCCCCCTGAGGGATTGCCACCTTATTGTGGTCAGGGGGTTTGTGTGCCTCTGTGACCTTAAGAGCTACAGTATACCAGCAGGAGCTTAGTCTTCAAGTGGGACACCCGACTTGGACAGGTCTAAAGGTAGAGGCCTGACAAAGTGCAATCTACTTCTCCAGGCTTTGGACGCAGCTAACAACACAATTCAACACTATAAACACAGGGAAAAAAACAGTGCTTGAACATGATGTGTGCAAATGATGCCCCCCTTCACATTTCTGACTGGCCCCCCCAAATGTGCCTGTCTAGAACCGGCCCTGCTCATAAATGTGTTRTTTAAATWGCTAAACAATGTGAGTTTAAAGTTATATGCTGTTTTCTGGTAAAAATTTTGTGATTGTACTTGAACACAGAAAAACGTTTATACAGTTAACAGTGTGTGTGTGTGTGTGTGTGTGTGTGTGTGTGTGTGTGTGTGTGTGTGTGTGTGTGTGTGTGTGCGCGTGCGATCAGGAAGACTCATTTGAGTACTGATTCTGAACAAGCTAAATATGTGTTCAACATCTATGGGGGCTGAGACTTAACTGAAAATCCTAGAAACGCCCCTGGTGGAACAGGTATTAGAGCACCAACATGCTGTTTCCTCCTGTGATCAGTGCCTGGCACGTGCCACATGTAGGAGAAGCAGTCCGCATGTACACTGCACTGATGTAACTCAATGTGGTGACCTTCAATCATTCCCTGAAATTTATCTTCATGTGATTTGCTGAAATCTTTTTGCAGAAAGTGTTCTATTGAAAACAATACTAATATATAATAATAATAATAATAATAATAACTAGAGAGGTACATTTCCTGAAGAAAATTTGAGTGGTGCTTGCCATGTCATAGAGTAGATATAGCTGATGTTGGTTTCAATGTTAAGTCTATGGGACCTTAGAAAAGTCATAGCACCCCATAATAAGCCACACGATTTGACACCTCATTCATGGGTCTTTGACAAACGGTGTGAGACTAGTTACGTGCCAAGCTTTTGTACGGAAACAGAAAAAAAAGGGGAATAATAAGCCTGTGACATAATAATAGTAGTGCTTCGCTTCGCGAGTACCACTAATAATAATAATACATTTGTGGAGAGTTATTTTTATGTGAATGATCAGTATATTTGTAAATTGTGTGACAGTTAGCCACAAAATGCATTTGTAACATCACATGACATTGATCAGACTAAATTTCATGTCTCGTCTCCGGCTCGTATGCAGTATACTTCATTTCATCTTGCTTCTCAACAATATGAATATAATCTGTTCATGTAACAACGCGGGTCTCACGATGGGCAGAACCACGCGTAAACACTCTGCACTGTTCAGAACGGTCAGATCCGCAGGCTGCTTTCTCCCTAAGATGCCGGCGAGGGAGAGAAAGAGAGAATGACACGCCTCAGTTTAGTGTGCGCTCTATGTCTAAATTTATAATGCAAAGCACAAATTCTCTCTCATAAATCCTGGGCAAGGGCATAAGCCCCGAGAGGATACAAGTTTTGTTTTAGTTTCCAGAGTACCGTCCATTTTCGCGCAGAATGCGGCGCTCTTTCTTTTGTGTGTGTTTTCAGTTTCCTTTGATTTCATTTTAAGTTTCTAATTAATAAGCCCATGCTATCTCCAAACGGAAAAGACTTCCCGTGCATATCATAAGCACGTTCACAGCCTCCTGTTTTATTCACCCCCTCAAAAGCCCTGTGTTAGGGCTCTTACACAATAAAACATCCCGGGGTGCGGCTCTCCGTACTGCACCACATAACACTTCAATTACATGAAATGTTCATTATTCCAAGTGCTTAAAATTGTATTCTGTTTCACAGGCATAATTCCAGTATTTTATACTCTGATCCTTTGAGAGACTAAGAGTGGCCTTGTGGTGTAAGAAAATATTTGAAGTGCTAAGGACATGTTGTTCCTCCTCATCCTGTTTTGTTGGGGTCCAGCTATATTGACTTTTGGCCAGGTTTGGGCTTTGTACGTCAGACCACGCAAAACCATTACAATGAGCAGTAAGTAAGATTTTTTTTTTTGGTGCAATTTGTGATTTTGCTGCAAAATATTAATGATAAGTCTTGCAATAAATTATAAGAGATTAATTGTTGAAGTTGTGTGGTTAAAATTGTTTTGTTTAAATTGCACACAGAATCTCTTACTGCAAATATATACGATTCTCAGTAAACAATAATAATAATACATTTGAACATTGCAGCCTACATGATATCAGTATTGTAAACACAAATAAGTTACTGGTGAAAGAATGATATACAGTATTGTGCCAATTTATCACCAAGTCTTACTTTTGCTGCACTTCTTTGTACACTTCTTCATTAAAAGCAACACAAGTCTCCCAATAACTGCTCCACCACACTTGGTGCTAAAAACTGATTCTGCTGTTGCTAGGTTATGGAGGACATGTTTTTCAAGAAGAGGGTGTGCGGAACTACACCACCATGCTACTAAGGGAAGACATGGGTGTGCTCATCCTGGGAGCTCGGGAGGCCATTTTCGCCCTGGACCTCAATAACATCACTCACAAGAAGGCTATGGTCAGGAAACCTGTTTGTCCATTTGTTTGTTTGCTTATATTAAAGCCTATATTGCTGTTACATTTTATTTTATTACTCAATTATTAGGTCAGTACAAAAAAAAAGCATTTCTGATTTTGAAAGGTTAGTATTCCAGCAGGAAAAAAAACTAGTCTTACAGTAAAAAAGCTATAGGCCAGAAAAGAAAGCATCATATTATGTACTTTTCAGACAAGAATAGTAATAATAATAATAAAATCCACAGGACTGTGGCTGGTTCTGTAGGATATACAGGAATAATTAGCAGCTAAATTGCTTAAAAATTACATCTTGTACATGAGAATATATTTTAAGCATCAGGTTGTCACACCAACTATTGATTTTGTTTAATTACTGTTTATTGCTTTTAATAGTATTTTTATATTTTTATGTGAAAAAATATTTATACTCTACAGCAGCAAGTTATCTTTTTATTTTATATCTAAGAGTATACATATTATATATATTGTTCCAAAATGTTTTCATTATGTTTGCTTTATGTTTACTGTAACTGTTAAACAAACAAATAAATAAATAAATAAATAAATAAATATTATTAAAATTGTTTACTGTAGTAGTGCTTTTGGTATCTGTGCTGTATTTATTTAATGATGTATCAGTGGCAAAATAACCTAAATGTCTCCTTTGTAGGTAAACTGGGAGGTGATTCCAAGCATGCAGGAGCAATGTTCACTTTCAGGAAAAGATTTGGAGGTAGGTTCATATTATGCATAAAAATGTGAAATTAAATTATACAGATAGAACCTATAGGAATTCCATCAGGTAGTTTCGTTACACTGAATGTCTCCATTATTAACATATACATTTCTGTCACACGTTATGATCAAAGTGACTAACATATAGACTTTTGACTGCCATATTTTTATTCACATTTAGTATGAACCACTATCCGCAGTGACTTACTGAAAAGTGCTTAATACACTGACCATTCACTTTATAAGGTACATGCATTCAGTTACCTATTCATCCAATCATGTGGGGATTTTAACACACATCTCTAGATTTTACCTAGAATGGACCAAAAAAAAAATGTTGAGTGAGAAAGTTGGAGTTCGGGTGTATTGTATACAGACCAGTTCTTCTGGTCACAGACATGACACTTCATTTTTTTCATTTTTATGTTTGATGTGAACAGTACAGTAATTAAATTAAAGAAATGAGAAGAAATATTTTAAATATTTTACTGTGACAGACTGCAAATTGAATGAAGACACAATTTCAAAATGTGTGGTTTTGTGATGTCAAGAAAAGATGCGCAGCACCTGAGCCTCTTGGAATCGGCACATGGCATGCAGTCATTTAGGTTGCACCGGGTACAGAGCATTACTCTCTGGTATAGGGCCAAAAAAAAGAAAGAGAGTGTATGAGAAACGAGTGAGTGTTAGTGGGTAAGTGTGGGTAAGCGATTCATGTTAATAGGAAAGAGAAAAAAGTGCTGAAAGAAGAGACAGAAAGAAAAAAGGAAGCACTGTGTGATAAGATGAGAAAATGCTGTGTCTAAATGAAAAGGAGTGAAAATACTACAATTCTATTTCTATTTCAATTCTAATTCTATTTCTATTTCAATTCAATTCATCTTCTTTTCATTTTCTTTTCATTTCTGTGAAGCTGCTTTGAGACAATGTCCATTGTTAAAAGCGCTATAGAAATAAAATTGAATTGAAAAAATTGAATATTTATTTTGTGGTTAAGATAACGCCCCCAACTTTAGTACACCAGCTAATTAATAATAGAATTGCTAGTACAATAAGACTTACCATAGCAAGCAAAAATGATGTAGCAGTGTTTATACTGAACATACTGAACAACTAAACTGCCTATTTACTGTCGCCTGGATTTTTTTAAACGTTTACTCAAAAGCTATGAGTTATATTCTAGAAGAATTAAGAATTAACTGAATATTCCAGATCCTTGTAGGCTCCCTATGAAAATGCCTGATTGAGCTAAATGTTTGTTGGCAGTGTTTTCCAATTATCAACACTTCAGCTTTCCTCATTTCCCAAACTTTGTGATTATTAATTATTCATTACAGTGACAGCAAAAATAGTCCATGGATAAGCACTAGATTGGAACTATTGGCATGTTAAATAAAGTCAGAGTTTTGACTAATTAAAAAATATATATACTGTGATTAATGTAATCTGGAAAACTGATTCCTATATAAAACTATTTAAGTAAATTTTTTAAATTGTCTGCTTTCTGCAAAGATATCAGAATATGCCATTTGGAAAAAAACTAATCAATTCAATGTGTAATAAGAAATCATCTGTCAAAATGATAGCATTGTTCCCACACAGTCACATTATTAAAACATAGAAGAGCACTTACACACTCTGTAAATATGCCAATTTAAATTGTATAAAAACTTAATAAAAGGATCCTAACAAGATAATTAGTTAACAGAATTAATTTAAAGAATGAGTGATTACTTTGTCATCAGTGTTAGAGAGCTCAGAGAACTAATGACACAATGGTGGGGAAAATTAATGTTCAACACTGCGGGTAAGTATTGCTTTAGGTGATGACAAAGAGGCTGATGTGGATAATGTTTTGATAATTAGTGATGACTAATTTCTTGTTTTACACTTTATTATTTTATAATTAGATTTTAATATAAATGACATACTTAAAAATGTGATTCCTCTTTAAAAATTTTTCACTCCAGCAGTAATTTATCAGAAAGGACAAAAAGTCAAATTTTTTGTAACACCCAAATTTTTTGTGTAATGAATCAAACATTTCCATATACAGTAAAATCTTGGATTGCGAGTGCCTTGGGCTGTGAGTGGTTTGCAAGAGAAGAAAAAATAAATAAAAATTAGTAAATGAGTGAAGTCTTGTGAGTAATCGTCTCCCATGCCCGGTCTCAGTGAGTGTATGTCACAACATTCGTGCGCCTATATACCGTTTACTAAAGACTGTTACTATGTGTGTGTGCGTGTAAAGCATTTATTTAAGTGCCCAAGTCATAGTGTGTGAGGGCCCTCTTGTTCTTCTAGGGCCCAAGCACTATGACATCAGCCCTATTTCATCATAGTTTGTGAGGGCCCTCTTGTTCTTCTAAGGATCTAAGGATTTTTTTTTAAAGATCCAGGGCTATCTATCTACAGTATGAATCTTAACATGCTCAAAAACTAAGACACGTCGGAATCTGCTGCTATTAGGATGCCTGAGAGTCTGGGCCCTGGGCATCGCACAGGGCTCACACACTTGCATGCATGCATGCATACAGAACCCGGTACACATTTAGAGTTCATTGAGCTGAACAACTTTTACTGCATGTCAACTCAACAAGAAGTCAGTTACTTCGGATCATTTGCAAAATGACTAATAACTTTCTGTGTGGCATTATATTGAGTGACATCACAATAAATTACATCACTTTGAGTGACATCAAAGTGTGATGGTTTTTTACAGCATCTGCAGCGTTTTAAAAGTCTTAACATAAAATTTCCCCTATTCTACACATGTACACATCAAAATGCTTACTCACTCACTCACATCTCGCACACAAACATGAACACATGCTCAAACGCACAAACATACTCATACATCACACCCATGCACGCACGCGCACGCACACACACAACACACATACAGTACTAATACATACATCACAAATGTTGACATACAGACTCACACACCACACATACAAAACACATTCACTTGTCACACACAGAGTGACAGACCCACACATCTTACACACACACAAACGTGCTCAACAAAAATGTAGGGCTGATATCAGGTCTATAGAGTGAGTGAAGTTATACACCCGGGTGGCGATGGCTTTTTGGAGGTCTTAACATGCTCGAAAAAAAAAACAGGGTGTATGGTGCACCTGGGAGGCGATGGCGCAAGGTTCTTGGCCCCACTCATCACTCATCATATATTTATATTTTGTTTGTGTTTTTTTTTGTGTGTGTGTGTGTGTGTGTGTGTGTGTGTGTGTGTGTGTGTGGCTTCCCCTCCTCCTCTCCTCCCCCTGATCTCAATCACTAAAATTATGATTTTTTTCAAAGGTAAAGTACAGGTTAATTTCTTAAAAACCTTTTTTTTAATTAATTATTTTTATAAGAATATTTTTGGTTGTGGAACAGATTGTTGGAGTTTACATTATTTCTTATGGGGAAATTAGCTTTGATTTATGATTTGGATTACAAGCACACTTCTGGAGCAAACTGTGCTTGCAATCCAAGGTTTAATGTTACTGTATAGTAAAGAAGCAGACCTGCATTCAATGGCTAGAAACTAGAAGTATTCCATCATTACGGACAGATTGTCTGATTATGAATCTAAAAAGATTTGCAACTTTTCTTTCGTGTCAGACAGCTGTTCTCTGGGGATTGGTACAATGAATTTCCTACATTGTACGTGAGCCTCCAATAACAAACTGGACTCCATATTAACTTAGAGGCATCATAGGTTATATTAAACTTCCAGCTGCTTAACACACAGGATGATTGCAAAACAATTCCTTCTATCCATTATCACGCAAATGAGGATGGGTTCCCTTTTGAAAATGGTTCCTCTGAAGGTTTCTTCCTATTGCCATCTCGGGGAGTTTTTCCATGCCACAATCGACCTCGGTTTGCTCATCAGGGACAATCTAATAATTTTTATTATTTTCACATTTCATACACATTTCCATAAGTTTCTTTAGGTCCTGGAAAGTTGCTTTGCGACAATGTCTATTGTTAAATGCACTATACAAATAAAATTTAATTGAATTGAGTCCCTAATTCTCTGGTTTTTGTATTTCCTGTTATTTCAATTCCAGACTGAGTGTCAGAACTACATCCGGATTCTTCATAAAATGCCRGAYGGCAGGATGTATGTGTGTGGTACCAATGCTTTCAATCCCACATGCGATTATATGGTGAGTATTTTCTTGATTGATTTCATTACAGAATGTTATTATTGCAGTAGTGTAGACAACAGTTTCTCGAGCCTGCTCCTGAAGTGTGACTGAAACACTAGGACTAGGGCACTAGGAGCAGGGATGGGAACCCTTTGGAATAAACAAAAGTAAAGTTTCTGTCATTGGGAACGTTTTGCTGTGTTTTACCAAGACTCATGTACACTGTGCTGTGTTCTGTCTTCCAGTCKTATACACACGGCAACCTGAGTCTGGAGAATAATCAACATGAGGGGAAGGGACGGTGTCCATTTGATCCTTTCAAGAGATCCGCCTCTGAACTTGTTGGTAGGTGCTTCATCTCTCTTAATGGAACAACTGCTCCATAACGTAACAGGCCTAAGGACACAATGTTCAATGCTTTTTTTCTTACATCTGTCTCCTAACTGTAGTACATGTAAGATTTTCATTATGAATCTGTCCATTTTGATACAGATGCTGCTCATTATAGCTGATATAATACATTTGATTGTTTTAAAGAAACTAAGCCCGGTGACTACATCATAATGTATATAAAATAATATAATTCTGGTTACCTTTCAGATGGAAAGCTGTACTCTGCTACATCTGTAAATTTCCTGGGTACAGAATCAGCTGTGATGCGAAGCTTAAATGGTAATATACGAACTGATTACGTCTCATCCTTGCTCTTGGGTAAGAATGTGTTCACACACACATCAATTTGGTCAGTCATCTACTTTACATCTAGTTTACGTTTTAAATTCTTTTGAATTTAAGATTATTTTGCTCAACTTGAAGTGTCACTGATTAGTTCTTTGATTTTAGACCCCACTTTCATCGGCATGAAGCATGTGCCTGAGGGAGAGGAAAACCCAGAGGGAGATGATGACAAGATTTACGTCTTCTTTAATGAAGCAGCGATGGAGTATGATCCCTACAATAGGCTGGATGTGTCAAGAGTGGCCCGCGTCTGTAAGGTACCCTTGCCTGCAACAGGACATTCCTTGCCCAACATTACGGATATTTTCCTAAATTTCATTAATTTCAAGACCTTTAATTAATATACAAATGATCAGTAGCCTCATCACACACGACAGCTTTTTTAAACTGCTCATTCGACATCTTGGGGCAATTGAGCATTTGTGAAGGAGAGCATTTCATATAGAGTCATGGGGAATGAAACTACGCCCCTTATTCAATTTTGTGTTTTTATTCATAGGGACCTAAATAACCATTGGTTCTTCATCACACATTATTATCAGGAAATATGATTGCGTTTAGAATGCTTAGGTTTTTGCAGTTTTTCACCAATCAAGCATGTTTTGATTCCTGATAGAGCTCTCCATAGAGAAGTGCAAGGAGGTACAACATGTAACCCAAAGTCATCAGTACACAGATCAACCACAACAATAAAAATATTAACATTAATACCAAGTTTTAGGTTCCCCCATGCCACCAAAACATTGCCGGGTGACAATCTGGGTGCTGTGGGTTTCTTGAGTGGGATGTCCATGGATCAGACTGTTTGTCTGGCACATCCCATGGGTTGGGATCTGTGATTTTGGACACCAGGTCAGTTGACTTGGGCTCTTTTTCTGTGTGATGGGCTGTAAGTGCACTGGGTTTTCTAGTGCTTCATGTCCGCCATTGGTTTATTTTTGGTGGTTTGTGCTGCATTGGCTTTTCTACAGGATGGGCTAGGCTATCGTGCCCGCAGACGCAAATGAGCCTTGGTTGCCCATGATGCTGTAACCGGTTTCCCTTCTTCAGTAATGCACTTGCTAAAGTATGGTGGCACCATAAGCATACTGCCTGCACAAGGTTTGAAACACAGGCCTTCCAGGAACTTCTTTAACAGCCCAAACATGTACAGTAGAAATAGCTTGGAGCGAGGTTAGGGCTATATATAGGAGGGATGTGGCAATAATTCAAGCTGAGTTTCTTTCATGTCCAAGTGGTATTCGTGAATGATTATAAGTACAGTTCCCATGACAAGTTATGTATGCATACATCTGTGAATGACAATCCCTTCTAAGGTGGCTTTAAGCCAGGAACATCTGAGACTTGAAAAAGACAGATGACTTGTTGTGGGAACTGTACTTACAATCATTCACGAATAACACTTGCACATGAAAGGAACTCAGCTGGAGTTATTGCGACATCCCTCATATACAGTAGTCGTATAGTAATTTAAACTCTTTCATTCTTTAAAATGAAGTCTTCTGTAAATGTAAATTGGTTTTACAGCTTCATTCATGAGAAATTTCATCAGTCCTGGTTTGTCTTGAATGCTCTTCTTGTTTGGTAAAATCTTATAACTTGAAACACTAAATAACAATGACTATTCTCCTTGATAAGATGTAAAAAAAAAACAATTTTTAAATACGTATTTCCTTTAATTTCTCCTTGCTAGGGGGATCTGGGAGGACTGCTGGCATTGCAGAAAAAGTGGACAACATTTCTAAAAGCTCGTCTGGACTGTCCTGTTCCTCAAACCAGACTGCCTTTTCTCATACAGGATGTGTTCYTCTTCTGTCCAGGCAACTGGAAGACATGTGTGCTCTATGGAGTCTTTACTCCTCAGACGTAAGTACTGTAGGTTGCAGTTGGAAAGCTAATTTGAATGTTGTGAAAATTGTGGCACTGCCTGGTCCTTGAGCCAAGCCCTTAACCCTCAATCCCTCAGTTATATAAAATGAAGTAAGGCTGGCTGCCAAATGTCATAAAGTGAAATGAAAATGGCTAAATAACTGGAATAAAGACTTTGCAAGAGCTATCACTATTATAAGATATTAAATTATTTTAAAATGCCTTCCTCAGCAGACTTAGGACAAGGACTTAACAATTACCCCTAGATGGATAACTCACATGTAGAAAAATAATGGGCTTTTACAACACACTCATCAATAATGATCATTTATTAGTAATTTATGGTTGGTAGTACCTTCAGAATAATGTTTTTTCTGCCTAATTTAAAAATGTTTTATCATTAAATTGCAGAAACATTTGACTTGCTTCTGCATACAGTATGTATTAATGAATATGTAGAATATTTGTCGATATAACCATGATGTATCATGGGTCACATCTATGGGCAAGTGTAGCAATTTTTTGTTGCAAGATGGGAGGAAACTGGAGGTAATGGGACTGTATCCTTAGCATAGGATTAAACTGGGGACACTGGTGCTTTCAGATGACAAAGTACCAGATGTACCTCCTTGCCATCTTTAGACTGCATACACCAATATGTACTAAATATTTATCTTAATATATTATTCATAGATTTGGTTTACTACAAAGGCATGTGAAAACCAGCCAATCAAATTCAGTCTTGGATACAGTTACTTTATTTTAATGTGAAGCTTGTTTACTAGAGAGTTTTACTATGATCTGAAATGTATTAACATTCGGAAACTACATGATGCAATGCAGTAAGGACCAGAAACTCAGCCCTTAATCAGAAATCATTTAATTAATATTTTTTCTAACACACTAATTTCTGTGATTTGACCGACAGGGCCATGATGCAGTACTCTGCAGTGTGCACCTACAAGATACAAGACATCAGGGAAGTGTTCTCTAAAGGAACATTCAAAAACATGGTCAATGTCGATTCCATTTCAAAATGGGTGACGTACAATGATGCCATTCCTGACCCCCGGCCCGGAGCTGTGAGTTCAAGCCTTAGAATTTTTACCTTAACTACAGTGAATGAAAGGAGATGTTAGTCAAAGACTTTTTTCAAGGACAGTAGGGTTGCATTAATCATCACGGTGTATATGTTTTTGTAGAACTTATTTAGGGACTTTAAATTGAATTTGGATTACTTGTACATACTATTTCTGCTCAGCTATATGCTCTCTCTCTCTCTCTATCTCTCTCTATCTCTCTCTCTCTCTCTCTCTCTAGTGTATTAACACTGACACGAGGCAGAAAGGGATTTTGACGTCCTTGGATCTGCCTCAAAAAACCCTCCAGTTTGTCAAAGAGAAGCCACTAATGGATCAGGCAGTGGAGCCGTCTTCTCAGCAGCCTCTACTGGTGAAGAAAGGAGCTGCGTCTACATCGATAGTGGTGGCCAGCACKACTGCTTTGGATGGGAGCATCCACCAGGTCATGTTTATTGGCACAGGTAACCAAATTAGTGTAATTCATTTATCCATATCTATAATACTTACTGCTACAACAATCTAACCAAAATATCTTTAAATAAATTTAGAACAGCGAAGTCTAGTGCTTGCTTACATAAGCAATCACAAATGAAATGTGTGTTTGTAACAGCGAGCGGTTCAGTGCTGAAAGCAGTCAACTATAACGAAGAGACGGTGATCATTGAGGAGGTGCAGCTCTTCGCGCATTCAGAGCCAGTGAAGATACTGCGCCTCTCCACAGCCGCGGTAAGCCTCACAACACATTTATATATTTTTTTGCTATGCCAAGGTTATAATCTGCGGTTCCAGGAACTTATCTCTGTCAACCTTTAAATGATGGGCTGATGTTTGTTTCAGGACTGAATGTTGGTTAAACAGTAATTTTTTAAATCTAATACTGTATTTCCTTTACAGTGTTTTATAAATTAGTCTGGGAGTTATCTCCTCAATAATATGGCCATCACTTTACACCAAATACCGGCATAAAACACACATGATCCTCAATTAATTAAATATTGACAGATTTCAAAGCAAATCTGACCCTCAATTTGTTCAGTATTACAGCCTCCAGGTTTCCACCTAATTCTTTCACTCAGACCTCTTTTTGATTCTAACATTTACTGAATGATAGGTAAAGCATATTAGATGCATAAGTGCACAAACTAGGGCAAAATATACTTCTCAGCCAAAAGAGTCACATTAATATTTCCCTGGATCGCTTTTAGCTTAGATTACAGAGCACATTTGCCATGTCATTGTTTCCATGACCTTATGCAATGTCAGGATATTTATTTCTGTCCAGAGTTTCATTGATTTTTCGAGTTAAGAGTAGAGTCAAGTCTCGTCTCGCACATACTTTCAATGTGGTTCATTGCTCCAACACACAATCTTGAATGCTCTGTATTCAGTTTTAATTTAATCCAGTTTTTTGTTTAATTTTAATAACTGGTGTACATATTTTGTCAGGGTCAGCTGTACGCAGGCTCAGAGGTGGCAACCGTGCAGATGCCACTTAGTGCATGTGACCATTACACTTCCTGTATAGACTGTGTGCTGGCCAGAGACCCCTACTGCGGTTGGGATCTCACCACAGGTAGCTGTGTTACTATAAACAGAATTCGCCCAAATACACACAGGTACAATACTAATCTTCCGTCACTATAGAAACATTAGATATTAGATTGTACACAGTATTATATATAACAGTATTAGCTTGTACACATTAATATACACCTATGTGCACCTAAAAAAAAGAAAAAAAGAAAGAAAAATCAGCTTCTGCTTGTACTAGAGTGTATGTCTGAAGTGGGTATGTTAAATATATTGTATTTTCTGTTATGTTTCTATTTTTTCTTCTAAAGTCTGGTGCTTCAGAGTCTGCAAGCTGGAAATCCTTCACGTTGTCCTGCAGTTGGTATGTTGACAACTGATTTTTATATCTGTTATATAGCTGGTACAGTATTTACACACAAAAAGATTGCAACCCCTTTACTGACTGTAAAGGTGAATATACAGCACCACCCATCATATCGTCATATAAAATGTTATTATAT
>QMIH01002514.1:0-41630 GCA_003987875.1 Clarias batrachus | reverse complement strand
AACAATCAGCAAGATGCCTAAAGATGCCATTTAAAATTGGTAGTTTTTAACAGCCTCATTTCCCCTCTTATCTGTTCTAGCCACTCAGCGTTCAGCATCAAAAGTACTTATCATCTGTACCTGTTTCTCACTGATTGATGCCTTAAGTTAGATGCTTTCTATTGAATGATTCATAAGTCGTAATGTGGCTTAACAAACAAAAAACATAACTCCTTATGCACAGGGACTGCACTGAAAATGCAGGACAAAAACTTGCCAAAGTCCTGCGTGAAGCCTGGAGAACTATTCCAAAACATACAAGAAAGTCTGACTCTTTGAAAGTAAACAAGTAATGAGGAGTGGCTCATGGCTTTTGTGTAGTAGTGTGCATGAGGCATAAGTGATTTAAGTCAATTGTGAATTTTTTATTAAATTAAATGAGTCATGGGTTTAAATGAGTTTATGACAATTTCCCATTTCTCCAAGAGTATACTAAAATATCCATTTCTAAAAATGAATATGAGTAAATAAAGATGTCTTTTGTCTGTTATAGAAAGCACTAAGACCATAAAATTCTTCTACCCGGGTAACACAGTTAGCCTGGTGTGTGAGCCTGGATCAAACCTGGCTCAAGTGCAATGGCGTGTAAACGGTCACCCAGTTGAAAACTCCAATGTATACGAAATTCAGCACAACAGGCTTCTCCTCCTCAATGCCACGGAGAGCGATGCCGGACATTACATCTGCACATCTGTAGAGACCATCAAGGGAAAAGATTATCTCACCCGAACTGCTACCTATGAGTTGAAGCTGCAGGACTTCTTGGAGGATCCTTTGGTCCAGCCGCTGGTGCAGGAACAGCAGAAAATCCTCATAACTCTCATTGTTCTAGTCACCCTTTTAACACCGGTATTACTGGCCCTTGTGGTGTGGATCCTCTACAAAGGGTATTGCACCATCTCAATATGCTCAAACAGTGATGAAGAAAGGCCACCAGCAATGTTCACTGCAAATATAATGCAGAAATAGTGTAGCATTGAAAGAGTGCAGCAGACCAAGTGAAGTCCTCAATACTGGATACCAGCACAATGAAGACAATGTGTTCATGTTAAGGTTGTTATTTATGTACATTCTCCTGCGGACTCCATATGACAAAATCAATCAACCATCCTTTGTTCAAACAGTCTGAATTGTTTGGAGTTTTAAAACAGTCTGTGGACCTTTTTACATTACTATTTTTATTACTTAGGGTTAGTTGGTGTTAGTTCAGCACCACTTACTGTACATACATTTTGACATTGTTGGCCCAGAGAAAAGTATTTTTCCAATAAATATGAGGGGTGTTCAGGTCAAAACGGGACTTGCACAGCTGCATGTTCTTGCAGGACTACATGATTTTGCAGAATAACAGGACACAGTTATGATAGTAAAAACGCCCTTTATACTGTATCTCTATATAGTCCCATGCTTGGCGTTTGCTATTTTGGAAGTCTATTTGAGTTGTAATTAAATTGTACAAAAGCACAATTTTACGTGTATTAAGTACACTTTTGTGTGCTAAAGTGGGACAACTTTAAGTATACTTAGTACACTTAATATATTTGGCTGTGTGTGTACTAATGTACATACCTGACAGTAATTAATGAAATTTAAGTCTATATTTAATGTATTATAAGCACATTACAGAAATGTTTACTGTTTAACAAATACATGATTAATATACTCTGAATATATTCTTACTGCAGCAGTAGCATGCTGTTATACTTCTGGCCAATTACAAATACTAAAAAAGTACACTGTGTGATTAATACAAATATACTTTATTATATCATACAGTACACACAGTCTTCTCTAATACTGTATTGCAAATGTGTTACAGAGAGCTATGGAACATTATACCAGAAGTGAAGTACACAAGATTTAGCAATCTTAATTTTGACAAAATGTTCAGACAAAACCATATAATCTTAAGCTGACCATTTGTTAAATATAAAATAAATACTGTAACATAAACACACTGTAAGGCAAAAACAAGAGGCCTCTGTAAGTCTGATTTGAATAGCATTTTTGCATTTAATAAAATGTTTCAAAACGTTTTATATAGAAGTTTTCAATACAAATCTTATAATGCCCACATGACACAAACATTTCCCATCTAAATCATTTAAATATTTAACGTTATTTAACTATTACTATTTCATTTCCTTCAAAATGACATTAAAAACAAAAAATCATAAAACTTATTAAAATATTATTGATTAAATGCTGGCTGAAAAAACTTGTCCTCATTTATTGACACGGGATGAGTCCATCAATCTGATCTACAATATGCTGGAGAATGCTCTTGTCTCATCCCCAAGGAACAAAACATGGAACAATGCTCCAGTCATATACATATTTTGCAAATATCATTCCCATCATGTTGGTCCACCCAGTGGCGGTTCTACACTGATTTACTCCCTGGGCGAGACCGCCTCTGGGCGCCCCCCCCCCCTCCCCTCACACAATTAAAAAAAATTACTACATCATAATATTGCAGAAACAATGTTTTATTTCACAAATCCCTCAACTTACAATATCACAAAAATCTTGGAACATCTTTTACATATTACTTTTATTAAGAATAAAATACTGATAAAATATAATTATTGTGTAAATAAATGATATAAAGCACACCACACTCCAGAAAAATAGAATTATAACACTGAACTTGAAACAACAACAAAAAAAAACAAACTAAAATCTGACCTTTCTGGCCTTCCTTGATGCAAAATCATCAATAATGTCATCGTACAAGATGTGCTCCCCTACTGAGTGATCGATACTGATCATAGCAATGCCAGTTCTTGAGACATGGTTGATCTCAGATACAGTCACTGGCAGAGTAAGTGCAATCCTGAGAGCAGTCCTAAAGTTGAGGTAGATCTCCGATAGATCCTTTTCATGAGTAAAAGTGATGAGCTCAAGGAGGGTCATGGTTTTTGATGACAGAGGAGGGAAGTTCTTGATTTCCTGCACAAGCTCTCTACTGTCCAAATCAGAAATCAGAGTGCCCTTCAAAGTGCAGTGTGGTGCCTAGTGTATTGCATTGCTCCGCCAGCTCCTCATCTGCAGGACTAGGCTAGCAAGACGGCTAACAAACCTAACGTTATAACACTAATCATCATTAGAACTTCACTGACATGATACAGTAATCATACAGAGAGAACGTTGTTGCATACCTTTATCTTTGGCTCGTTTCTCCTCTTTTCTCTTTTTTTCTAAATTGGGCACCTGACAGCTTTGGCCTTTTTCTTTCCATCGTTGTTTATTTTGAAATCGACAATCAACTAATTCCCCACCCCCTCTACTGACACAACTAGAAGTCAGGACTAAACCAATTCACCTCCACATAATCATTTATTCGTTTTATTACCATTTTTATTAGCCATTTCACATAATTTTGAAAAAACTAAAATAAATTATAGCTCTGTGTTTATAATATTGTAAATGAATTGTGCGCCGCTATTTGTTAGAAAGTCCAGGTGTTTAGCCCACCATTGGATGGATTTCCACAGCTTCAGTGCGGCACCTTTTCAGCAAACCTGCACTGGGGCGCCACCGCGCCAAAGTCATATATATATTTTTGAAAACGTTCAGCGGTATGCCGGCGCATCAACGCCCCCCCCCCCAAGTGCCGCCCCCCTGGAGTTGTGAAAAAATGCCGCCCATTTAGGCAGTTCGCCCATGCCTAAAAACGCCACTGGGTCCACCTATGGATTATACAGCATCACTTAGTGGCAATATAACTAACATTTACATTGAGCATTTTTGTTAAGGACGTACAGCTACATAAGCATTTAATACAAAATATTTGTTTTCGTCAATACACAAAAATACATAACATGAACATGAATTTAGTGTATATTTCTGACTAATTTACCTTACTATATAACATGTCAGGGATAACAGAATACGGTGCTCCATCTGGATTTAATACAAAACATTCACCCCTTTTCAAATTCTCAACAAACACTAGATGAATATGATATTTAATGGTGAATTTACAACTTATAATAAATATTTCATAAGGATAAAGAAAAAGCTTGTTTTAAACTACGACTTAACCTCGACACATTCTCATTTTTTGAATAACAAAACAGAATTGGAAAAATATTCATCCCACATAATATTAATATCAAAGCATTTATTTAAAAAAAAAATGCTTGCTTCTACCAAAAGTTACTAAAAAAAAGTCAAAATTTACATTAACCTATCATAAAATACTGAGTGCTCTGAGCATGATCCAGTCAGAGGTGAAGAATGCAGAAAGTTCTCCAAAGAATAAACCAACTGCTGGGTCAAAATAACCAATAACACAACCAGTTTTTTTTTTTTTTTTAACACACAGAAACAGAAGACATATTAAGACCGTCATTAAACATATCCCAATAGCTTCTTCTGACACCTATTAAATATTATAAAATATGCCAAAAGACTTTCCACACACACAGCTTTAGCAAAGATTACTAGTAATTTACAAAAAATTAAATTTAAGATTACATTTAGTAATTTCTTTTTTTTTTTTTACTTGTGTGTGCTACTGTACAAACACACTTTTTCATAAAATACACTATAGCCGACTGTTGGCACAGAATATTAAAACATGGACTCCCCTCACTCCCATATCAAAGTGCGACTAAAAAGTTGGAAAAGCGAATAAAATGAGCTTGCTCCTACGAAAACTACAACATTTAAAATTTAGGTAAAAAAATCATATAAAATTACCATAAAATACTGCCAGCTTTAAGTGGCGTGCCCCTCGCTTCAGAAGTGAATCCAGAAAGTTCCTCATGCCGTGTCTCAATTCCAAGACCGCAAAGACTTGGAAGTGCACACTAGAGGATTTGAGGACTCCGGGTATATTGCAAATAGAACACAGCGTACAGGCGCGATATATTATACCTTAACCGTATTATACCAAAGATTTCCTTTAAGAAATAAATAAAATGAAATAAATTCTCTGTTTTAATCACTGCAGAGACACAACAACGAGAGGTAGTTTCCAGAAGTTTCTGCCAAGATGAGGCTATGTTTTGCGGCTACATAAACGCGGAGTACCGTAGGATTGTCTGGAGCTCAAATCTCCGAAATCTTTCAGGCAATTTTTAAAATAGACGCTATCTTTAATAATCAATTCATATTTTGAGCTGTACACACATACATTCTCGCTTAAACAACTCTTAAAACTACACTTTGTCACACAATAACAGTGATATATCGAACATTTTGCAGCCTGCCTTTTGGAGAAATAAAGAATAAACCAGTCGTTGGGTCAAAATAACCCAACCAGGTGTTCATGTGTAAATGACCCACTACATCTCATTTGACCCAGCATTACCCAACCCAACAATGTGTTTAAAGTCCCCGAAATAACCCAGAATTTTGACCAAACATGAACAACCCAACATTTGTTTATGTGTGGTTGGCTGGAATAGTGGCACCAATCTAATGCTGCTGCAATTCGTGCAAGTATACAGCAGCTTTATGATACTTTATGATACTTTATGATATTGAGCGCGCAGAAGAGACAGGGTTCAAACACACATAAATTATCTTGAACACGCAAAAGTGATTTTTTAGCACGCAAAAACTAATTTGAGAACGTGTGCGTGTGCACTACATACAGTATGAGTACCTATAAATAAGGACATTCAAATATAACTGAAAATATACAGATACTACCGTATATTAGTAATATTAAAAAAATTTCTAATGTACAGTATGCCTTCTGTACATTTCTACAATTATTATTTTGAGCAGATTTAAAAAAATATATATACAAAAAAAAAAAACACTCGCAGACGAAGTTTGCATCGCAATTGAAACAGAGTGAGGCAGCACTGAAAGGTGGCTATTCTGTGCTCTAACACTCGAGTGGTAACAGAACATATCTTCAGACCTAGCAATAAAAACTTCTGACTTGGAGGAGTCAGAAGTCTCCTGCTAAAACACCGCTGCAGCGCTGTCCAACAGGGGGCTTTTGCATGAAACTGCAGCCAGTATTCCATAGCTACCCATGTTGAGACAGCGCATGTGTGCCACTCGAGAAAGTGGGTAGCCCACATTGAGCACTGAAAGTCGGCTGCTGCCCCCTGACATTTCGCCAGAGAACAGCCTCATAGAAACCACTGGGCTTATTTTTATTTGCAGTGTAGTGATTAGAAACCACACTTTTTATTGGTATTAATAAGTGAACATTCCTTAACAGAAGTTAACCAAATTGAAATATAGCTAGCACGCTCATGGACAATGCACTCAACATCTGAGCTCCGCGGTTAGACGACTCACCAACTGATGCTGTTGTCGAAAACACCAACAAGAACAGTTAATTGATTTTAAGCCACATCCTAACAAATGAAAATGTAGAGATAACTAGCAGCAACTAGTGAACTCCACGTAACAAGATATTCTCAGCGAGGTGAAGAGTGTAGGAACTGAGAGTCAACTGTGAGGATGGTGGCATATGCAGTATGTATAGGCGGGGCTGTGCCTACATCACCACAAGTTTGCTTGCATTTACATGAATAAAGGTGTCTTCAGCCAGTACACGAGAGGGCATAATATCCCATACAATATGATATGTGTTGTACTGCGGGAATTGATTGAAAAGGAATGCTTTTCTGTGTGGTAATAACACTGTTGACCACTAGAGGCGCTCGCGTATTATTTTTATATACATTATATATAAATATATATAACTATATATAAGTTATAGCTAAAAAAATTATGAAATAAAATTAAATTATAAGAAATTAATTCTACAGATTTTCTACTAGAATTAGTAGAAAATTCTACTTTTTTTCTGTTTTTGTAATAATGACACATGACATGAGTGCTTAAACATTTCTGTATTATAAAACTGCAGGATACAGAAAAAAGTGTATATTTCTACACTACTTGAAAAATGGTAATTTAATATCTTTTAAAATCCTACTGTAACACCAGTCGACTTGCTGGTCGGCTGAGAGAGAGCCGAGAAAGAGAGTGTGTGTGTGTGTGTGAGAGAGAGAAAGAGAGAGAGAGAGAGAGAGAGAGAGAGAGAGAGCATGCACGCGCAAATGTGGGCACTCTTAGATACGAGTTCATACTTTTAAATTTAACACAAATTTTGTTCACATGTACACTTAAAAAAAGAACATGGAAATTGAAGTCTAACAGCCTAATACAAACCAAGTGATTATATAAGTCTTTTGCCCATGTGAAAGACATGCAGTAGTTGGAATGTGTACCAACGTCAATTAAAAAAATTGCCTGTGCGGACCAAGGGCCAGGCTGCACAGCCTGATCCCATAGAACGTAAATGTAGCACAGATTGCAGAAAAAAATGCTGGCTATGATGCTGGCTATGATAAAAAGGCACCAGAACAATCAGATCACACAGCCTGCCACATATGTGGCTTAGCAGGCAGTTCAAGGGTGTTGACCAAGCCTCCAAATTCCCCAGGTCCAAATCCGATCAATCCATAACCCATAGGACCCAAAGGATCTGCCGCAAATGATGGCAGAAAAAAAAAACAGGTCTTGCAGAATCACACCCTAGGGGGCAGAGCTGCTCTGTCAGCACAAGAAAAATGTCAAATCCAGGTGGTTTTAAGCTTAATGACGATAAGTTGGAAAATACATTTACAAATAAGAAATGTAAGTGAAAATATTTAAATATTACCACAAAGGATCGAAGGAAGTCTTTCGCAATGCAACATTCCCTTTGATCCTCCAGAGATTGACTGATTGACTGGTCCCACCATCTCGCAGGGATTAAAAATTGCCCGTAGTGTGTGAATGTTGACCAGCGGACCTACCACGGTCATACAAAAATTTTATTAAATACAATGGTCACCATTGACCTCAACAGTCCCTAGTTGGACTACAGAGGTTCCTAGATGGATGGATGGATGTACAGCATGGGCGCAAAAATGGGGTATGCAGTATATGCAGTGCATGGGGGCGCCACACGGAGGGGGTCGCTACTGTAAAAAATCTTTGAAAATTGTCTTTAATAAAGCTTTTAAATTTTTTGAAAAAATATAATTGTGAAGAAACTATTTTTGTTTAGCATTTTAAACGAGTAAAAAAAAATTCTACACAGTTATAGTTGCCACACAGTCACGCATGCAAAATGGACAGAAGCGGGAAATTTTCTGGCACGCAGAACAGAAAAAGAAAAAAGAAAACGAAAAACAGTGTCTTAAAATTAGGACAGCAATGTCAAGTGGATGAAAAAAGATTGGTAAGCTTACCAATCATTTTGTATTACTGTAAGTCTTTAAGTTCATCAACATTTAACGTTATTGCCAGCGAGGCTGGGCATAGTTACCATCCGTTAATATCAAATCATTATTCCTGAAAAAATAGGCGTTTGGTTCAAACAATTTTTAACTTATTGTTAAAAATGTTAACTGAGGTTCACACCACCAAGCACAACCAAGTTATTGGGCTCTTGCCTTATCCTCTCAGTTTGTTATGTTCAGTCCAGGGGCGCAATAAATGCACGATTTTTTATTTATTTTATTTTTAAAATTTTTATTTATTTATTTATTTATTTATTTATTTATTTATTTATTTTCCCCCCGGAAAGCCCTGCTGTGTAAACAGAACGAGACTAGCGTATGGATCCCTGTACACCTTCATTCATACAGTATTCGAGACCGTATTGTAAGCTTTTTACAGGATTCTTAAAACAGCTTGAAAAACCACAAAGTTTCTGAAAATTATGCAGTTTAAATTTATTAATGCATGAGATTTTTTTTCTGTTTCTGTTGTAATAACAGTGCTAATAAAATTACATCACTGTTTAGCAAATACAATCATTTTAATGCTTTGTACATGAGTGTTCATAAAAAAGACGTCTTCAAGGCCTGATCTACACACACACACACACACACACACACACACACACACACACACACACACACACACACACACACACAATATATATATTATACTTTAATGTTTTAATCACTTACATTTTTGCATTTCTGGTAGTTTTAAGCACTCTTTCATAGTGTGTAAAAACTAATAACTTTTCCCCAGTCTGTAATGTAATTCACAATATTCTTGGCCTCATTCATAAAGTGTGTATGCACAAATTTAACCTTAGATTGCGTGTACGCCAAAATCCACGGCAACGTTCACATTTTTAAAATGAGGGTCTAAGCATACGTACTGTACGCACTTTTCCTTGTCAGAGTACTGCAGGTTATTTGAAAATCTAATTTATTTTTGCAGCTTGTCATTCTAAGGATTTGGACATTGACTGATGCCATTTTATATGTAAATGACATTAAATGGGAGGGGGGGGGGCTTGGGGGCGCCGCAACCCATGATCTTGCATACCCCTCAGCAAATGTGAAGTTGCGCCCCTGATGTACAGTACTAACGACACTGATGTTTCTCTGCTGTTACTGCCATAGATGCTCCAGAATTTATTTTATATATTTTCTAACCTGCATTTTGTCAGCAGTTGCACAAGATAAGATCCTCTCCAGTGTCTTCAAGGTTGTTAGTACAGAAAAAATAGACATGAAGAAATGTTAGATGTATAAGTTTCTGCTCATACAGAACAGTGTGTACAGTGTTTCTATAGTAAGATGTGTAGTTTTAGTGCCCCCAGTTGAATACTAGACTGCGCATCACTAGACTGCGTTTGTGTAATGAACATGCATGGTGCTAGTGTTTTGTCTTGTGTTAAGAGTCTGTGTGTATCACTGTTTATTTTTCTTGTATCTCTTGCAATAAAGCGGGTGATTAAGTTGATTCACCACATGCCTAATCCTTTTTTCTCCATTCAAAACATGTAGTTTGTTATAAAATTTCAGAACTTTGCATCTTCAATTCTGATTGTGCTACCACTATTGCCATGGTTACCAGACGCAGGTACTGATGGGTAGATTTAGGTGTCCAGCTTTCCAAGCCAATAGTTTCAGTAAAGGATTGATTTCATCAAGCTGCATTAAAAACTCATTATACTGACATCTAGTGGGGAAAATTATTTATTTCAAATAAATCCTACCATGACACAAGCTTCGCAGTCATACGTCACAATACTAGATCCAGGCGCCAGAGGATTTAATCTCTATGACGTGTTCAAAATGTCGAAGTGGGCAAAGTGAGTCAGGTGTTCAGCTGTGTTTTTTAGCAGAAAGTACAAGTTGCACACTATAGGTTGTTATGCCTCTGAAGGTAAGATCCCACTTATATGTATCGAGTAAAGTAAAATAGGGAATTATTAGGGCCTTTTATCTGTGTGTGTATATTTTAATAACGGGCTGTGTTTGTTTTCGTGCTAATGCAAAGAAACGCATCAGCATGAACGCATTAGGTTGTACATTTTTAAGCTCCTACATGACCAGTGGCGGTTTGTATTTGTTTTATTCAGATTTCTGTGTGAGCTAAATTACCGCTTTATAAAAATACAGAGAAACGCTCCGTTTTGAAGACCACTGTATCAATAAATTATTCTTTTCTTTGCTTCTCCGTTAACATCGGTGATGTTTTGCCGCCAGTGTCGGTTTTAGGCATGGGGCGCCCATGACGACTCCATGGGGGGCGGCACTTGGGGGGGGGGGGGGATGCGCCAGCGTACCGCTAAACGGTACATAAAAAGTCAGATATATAAAATATATATCTGACTTTGACGCGGCGGCGCCCCTGTGGACTTTTGCTGAAAAGGTGCCGCACTGAAGCTGTGAGAAGCGGAGGAATAAACACCTGGACTTTCTTACTAATAGCGGCGCACATTTCATTTACAATATTATAAACACAGAGCTATAATTTATTTTTATTTTTCAAAATTATGTGAAATGGCTAATAAAAATGGTAATAAAACGAATAAATGATTATGTGGAGATGAATTGGTTTAGTCCTGACTTCTAGAGGGGGTGGGGAATTAGTTGATTGTCGATTTCAAAATAAACAACGATGGAGTGAAAAAGGCCAAAGCTGTCAGGTGCCCAATTTAGAAATAGTTTTTTATGGAAGCAAATTGGCATCATAATTACTTGAATTATWTCAGCCTTTGAAAAATACATTTTGAAATTTAATCACTGTTGAATTGTTAATTTTGAAATTTAAATACTACTGAATTTATTAAACTGAAATATTTGACTTTAAAAAGCAACGTCTTTGAATTTAAATGCTCTGAATGTCACACGAAATTTTCAACAATCCATTTCAACTGTGAAATTCAGATAGAAAATTCAAGCTTGGAAATTCAATACCAAATTCAATACAGGAAAAGCAATCGAGCCAGAACGGAATCCGTTCGTCGGTCACGTGACCCAGGGACGCGGACGTCTTCGTTACCGGCTCCCAGTGAGTCTCGCTACATGGCGGAGGGCAGCGGCTCGGTAAGTGCACCTGTAGTGTCTTACACTCATTATATATTGTCAGATATTTTAGTCATTTTACTGTGATAAAGGAAATTAGTCAAAGTTTAGTTAAAGTGGGGCTAGTGAGCATGAGACACACACTGATGTTTGTTACACGCGCACGAGAGAGAGAGAGAGAGAGAGAGATACACAGTGGTGACCAAAAGTATTAAGACAGCACGTGCCCTGTATTAGTTCTCTCTGTACAAAACAGGTGACGTCACCAGTTAGTTCAGGTCTGGCTGAAGAGTTGTGTTAATTAAAATCAGCTGCTTTAGTTAATTGATGGAACAGATAAGTGGCAGGACTTGTACTTTCTGAAGCCAGAGTGTCCACCTCTGTACAAAGGCCCTAAAACCAGTGAATTTTGAACTTCTGTGGAAAATGTGTGTACATGATGTTCACGTTCATACACATCCTGCCAAATCTTTCCTACCTTTTAATTTCTGGTAAAGTAATGACAATAACAGGTGAGAAAGGTCATAAATGTAGTCTGGCAAAAATGGAGAATCTGCTACTAAAGTGCCTAAAAAAGTGATGATTCTGAAATGAGTCACCTTCAAATAAATCTGGCTATTGCAAGTATTTATGGAACAGTTAAATTATATTCAGTACCACCAAAAGTCGGTAAATTGATAGCACTTGTGATTTAAAAAAAAAAAAAAAACTGTAATTGTGGAGGAAATGACACTTGAGAGTTTGCCAGTTTGCTCTGACTGTGTGCAGCTGCAGGAAAACTAGCTGTGATCTTACAGTAACTTAGATTAAATGTTTACATTCACTTAAAACTGTCAAAATTTGGTTTGGGGCTCATAAATAATGGGAAAAATGGCTGACAATTAGTTGCATGGCCAGGTGTAGCATGACTCAGCAAGTAAATAAAAGTAGAGCATGCTTTTCACTAAAGGAAGAACAAAGACTGAAAGCAGGAAGACTCACAAGTCTGGCAAAACATCTAGAGAGAGGAAACTCGGCATTGGTCATGTCCATGGGTTTCAGACTTCTGTTTTTCCCCATTATTTATGAACCCCCCAAATAAGTGTGTGTGTGTGTGTGAACATGTCTGTAATTCCTGAATGGTTAAAGACACACTTTTCTTTCTATTTCACTGGCATATTGAGTGTTTCATTTGAAATTAAATGTGGTGATGTACAGAGGACAAATGCCAAAACATTACAAAATTTATACTGGGTGTATGTTCAATTGTTATCACATGTGTGATGTTCAGTTAACTTATTCTGCATTATTTCTCCCCTGCTTTTAAGGCTCTCAACAATCTGCTGATTGGGAGGACTGTAGAATACCTCTTTCTGACCACTCCAGTGCTGTGTCCCAAGTGCGGGAATCCCCCTCATCAATGGACAATTTTACAACATTAAGAGGCTGAACATCCAAGGGCTGCATCCCAGTGCTTTGGGTGTGACATGTACATTGCTGCATTTCAATCTTATSAATCTTTTGAACAATGAGTAATATTTTTGACTGTTTGATCCTGTTCATACTTAAAATGGTATTTACAATTACTGTAAAATACTGTAGCTGCTGTTTTATGATCGTAATATTCCTGATTAATGCTATTAACTATTGGGAGCCAATGCTCCCATTTATAAATTTTGTACTAAATGAGCACAGTGAAATGGTTGCATCTTTGAGACAACAGTTTGTTTTAACTAGTATGTGAATGGACGTGTGTCTACAATACAGAGTTGAAAAAGGTTTTGTGGTCAGAAAATGTTTAATGTTCTAGCACCTCTGATCAGTGCTTGAATGAGGTATTGCTCCCAAATACTGTATGAATATGCAATATTTTAACCATAACCATAACTTTCTTAACTTAGTTCCTTATTTTATTTTATTTCATAATATTACTATATTATTTTATTATTTATGTGAAATAGAAAAACTTATAAAATGGCTGAAATAATGATAATTATAATAATAAAAAATAAAAATGTAAAATTTAATTTAAAATACTTTTAAAACTAATTAAAATTTGATTTAAAATCAAAATAAAACAGTTAAAAATATTAAATAAACATAAAATAATTSAGTMAGTTCGGACGTATAGTAGCACAGCGCTTATTCAATAAATGCACAGCTAAACAGATGAGTTTTAAGTTTAGATTTAAATGTGACTAGTGTTTTTGCACATCTGATATCATCTGGAAGCTGGTTCCAACTGCGGGCAGCATAATAGCTAAAAGCAGACTCCCCTTGTTTTGTGTGAACCCTTGGTATTTCTAACTGGCTTGATCCTAATGATCTGAGCGCTCTGTTAGGTTTATATTCAGTGAGCATATCTACAATGTATTTAGGTCCTAGGCCATTGAGTGATTTTTTAAACAAGTAAAAGTACTTTAAAATCTATCCTGAATGTTGCAGGCAGCCGGTGTAAGGACCTGAGGACGGGTGTGATGTGCTCAGATTTTCTGGTTCTAGTCAGAATTCTGGCAGCAGCGTTCTGGATGAGCTGCAGCTGTCTAATGGTCTTCTCTGGGTGAGGAGTCAGTGAGGAGACCATTACAATAATCCACCCTGCTGGTGATAAAGGCATGGACAAGTTTCTCCAAGTCGTGATTGGAGACAAAACGTCTAATTCTTGCAATGTTTTTGAGATGATAGTATTCTGATTTAGTTACTGCTTTGACATGACTACTGAAACTAAGGTCTGTCTCCAAAATCACCCCAAGATTCTTAACTTGATTTTTAGTTGTTTGACCCCTAGAGTGAAGGTATGCATTCACCTTCAGAGCTTCATCTTTGTTTCCAAATGCAATGACTTCAGTTTTCTCCTTGTTTAACTGAAGAAAATTTTGGCACATCCAAATGTTAATTTCATCAATGCATTGGCAGAGGGAGTCTATGGGGCTATAATCATTTGGAGATAAGGCTAGGTAAAGCTGGGTATCATCAGCATAGCTGTGATAGGCAATTTGGTTCTTTCTCATTATCTGACTTAGTGGGAGCATGTACAGGCTAAAAAGGAGTGGTGCAAGAATAGAGCCTTGTGGGACTCCGCATGTCATGGACGTCCACTTAAGACTTGTGCTCTCCAATACTCACATAATAACCTCTCCCTTCTAAGTATGACCTGAACCATTTGAGTACCATCCCAGTAAGTCCGACCCAGTTTTCCAGTCTTTTTATTAGTATATTATGATTGACAGTGTCAAACGCAGCGCTAAGATCTAGCAGTACCAACACTGATATTTTGCCAGARTCAGAATTTAAACGAATATCATTTATTATCTTTATGAGCGCTGTCTCTGTACTGTGATGTGCTCGGAAGCCAGAYTGAAAACTGTTCAGGTATCCATTTGAGTTTAAGTGGTTGTTCACCTGATAGAAGACAACCTTTTCAATAATCTTGCCTATAAAAGGAAGGTTTGATATTGATCTGTAGTTATTTAGAATGGAATTATCAAGATTATTCTTTTTCAGAAGTGGCTTAACAACTGCAGTTTTCAGAGAGTTTGGAAAAGTCCCAGAGAGAAGTGAGGTGTTCACCACTTCTAAAAGGTCTGTTTCCAAACAGTCAAATACACTTTTGAAAAAAGATGTGGGAAGTGTGTCACGGTCGCAGGTTGACGATTTGAGGTGCTGTACTATTACTTCCAAGATTTTGCTATTAATTGCTTGAAAGACAGACATAGTAACTGTTTGAGGTTGTGTTTGAGTTTTTCTGGTCTCTGGACAACTTGACATGTTAATAGCCCTTCTAATATTACTGATTTTCTCAGAGAAGAAGGAAGCAAACTCATTGCATTTGCTGTCGGAGAGCATTTCAATGGGAATCTGACTTGGTGGGTTTGTCAGTCTCTCAACAGTAGCAAAAAGAGTGCGAGTGTTGTTTAAGTTGCTGTTTATAATGTTTGAAAAGAAGGTCTGTCTAGTTGTGGCTAGTTCCACATTGAAAGCACGAAGGCTGTCTTTATAGATGCTATAATGAATTTCAAGTTTCGTCTTGCGCCACATCCGCTCAGCTTTTCGGCATTGTCTTTTCATATTCTGAACTGCTGTTGATTTTCTCCATGGTGATTTCTGTCTGCCCGTCTTTCGGAACTTTTCCGGAGCAATATCATCAATAACATTCTTAACTTTTAAGTTAAAGGAATCAAGGAGAAGATCAACAGAGTCTACAGAAATGCTTGGTGTTAAGGATATAGCCTTCATAAATAGTGCACTTGTGTTCTCATTAATTCATCTTTTTCTGACAGACACAGATCTAGATTCAGTGGTAACAGAGATCAATATATTAAAGAAAATACAGAAGTGATCAGACAGTGCTATGTCCTTTATAACAATGGATGAGATGTTTAGACCCTTACTGCTTGTCTGTCTTTCAAGCAGTCTAGAGTGTGTCCACGATTATGTGTGGGCCCGTGCACATGTTGAATCAGGTCAAAAGTGTTTAAAACACTCATCATTTCTTTTTATTAGTATTTTATTCTTAATAAAAGTAATATGTAAAAGACAGTATATTTATTTATGTTCCAAGATTTTTTGTGATATTGTAAGTTGAGTGATTTGTGAAATAAAACATTGTTTCTGCAATATTATGATGTAGTGTAATTTTTTTTCATTGTGTGATGGGGGAGAGGGGGGGGGGCGCCCAGAGGCTGTCTCGCCCAGGGAGTAAATCAGTGTAGAACCGCCACTGTTTGCCGCCAATAACTTGGGAAATATTTAACTATTTTATTGGAGATTACTGACAGTAATAGTGCCTTCATTGTTTTGTGATAAAAAAATTGCAACTAAAATTTTTTTTAATTGGTTAAAGTTTCAAATCTCTCTTGCTGAGCGCGTTCAGTGACACTCGCGTCCAGTAGGTGGCGGTATTGTATTGTTGTGCTGGTGTTGCGGTTTATTAACATGAATAAAATATTGCAAGAAATATGGAATGAAGAGCAAGCTGTTAGACATTTGCATAAAATTCAAAATCAAAGAAAAAATTTGGGGCAAAAACAGAAGAGAATAAATAATTATAGCACGGCTAAGAATAGGACATACAGGGTTAACCCAGAAATGGATAATGTAGAAACTAACGCATATTAAACATGATGAATTCTAAAAGATAGGGCAAGGAAAAGCAGGATCTCAGAGAAACCATGCAAGAGGCTTGTGAAATGACAATCCAAGGGGAGATGACTTGGAAAATATATAGTAGTCTGATAAATTATCTAAACGAAACTGGCTTAATAAATAGGATATATTTTTAAGGTTCAACTAGTGATGTTGCGCATGACACCAAACCTCTGAAGCTTGTGTCGAGCAGAGGCCCGTTTTCACACGAATCCTCGCTTTGAAGCATGTGTCTTTCCCCTGAGAGTCAACCGAGGCCTTGCATTTGGTGCAGAAGTCAAGGGTTTTTTGAATGCAGGTGCATTAGTCTGTATCTAATTGTAAATATTAGAAATATTTCTGTGTACACTGGAAAATGTATTTGTGGAGAGTGATTTATATCTGAATCACAAATACCTATATTTGTGACAAATACCTATATCACATGACACACATGATTTCATAGATTTCATGTCTCATGCCATTTTTAAATACAACTCATCATCCAGCTCTTAAAATGTTGTTCTGTTTCTATTCCAGTATTTTACACTGTGACCCTTTGGGAGACTAGGACTGGCCTTGTGGTGTAAGAAGTGACTTAGCACTAAACACATGTTGTTCCTCATCATCTTGTCTTTTTGGAGTTCAGCTGTTTTGACTTCTGGCCAGGTTTGGCCATTGTACGACACACCACGGAAAACAATCACTCTGAGCAGTAAGTAAGCTTTTTTTCCCCCTAATGAGTGAAGCTTGTGACTAGGCTGCAAAATGTTACTGTGATATAATGGTATCTGATATAATATCTTCTGACAATTAATCACCAAGTCTTGTTTCTTTTATTAAGAGCAGCCAAGCCTTCCCTCCCAATTCACACTGGGTACTAAAAGTCTGTTCTGCTGTTGCTAGGTTATGGAGGACATGTTTTTCAAGAGGAGGGTGTGTGGAACTACACCACTATGCTCCTGAGGGAAGACATGGGTGTGCTCATCCTGGGGGCTCGAGAGACCATTTTTGCCCTGGACCTCAATAACATCACTCACAAGAAGGCTATGGTCAGGAAATGTATTTAATTATTTACATTAAAGCTTATAATGATACGTTTCTATTACTAGTTTCTATGGACCGCTTAATACTGAAAATAGGGTCACAGGGTAGGGCCTGGAGCCTATTCCAGGAGACTTGGGGCATAAGGCGGGGTACACCCTGGACAGGGTGCCAATCCATCACAGGGCCATCACAATCCACCTTGAGGGAAAAAGTACTGTATTTGTCCCAAAAGTGATAGATGCTGTGAGGTAATCTGGCACATAACTGCTCGTAAAAGTCACTTCTACTCAATATCTTGATTTCATTTATGGAGCAATATTAACTTCAGGCAAATACCTGAACTACCAAACGTTCTGCCAAAGGTTCTTTTAATTCTGTCGAGCATGATGATTTGCGTTATACTGTGACAAAATCTGGCTAAACAGACAGATGGACAGAATGTTTTGTGAGACTGGTTTTGTGAATTGTAAGGATATTATTGAAAGATGAGTTCTAAACAATGTACAGACAACACCTTTCTTTTATTTATAGAGATTATTATTATTATTATTGTTATTATTATTTATTTTGCTGTAGTTGTACTTTTGTGTCTGTGCTATACTTATTTAATACTATATCAGTAAAGAAATAACCTACGTTTCTCTGTAGGTAAAGTGGAAAGTGATTCCAAGCATGCGAACAAGTTGTTCAAACAAAGGAAAAAATTTGAAGGTGGGTTCTTTTTTTAGCCATAAAAATATGTGGATACACATCCACTTTATTAGATTAATTTATTCAGGTATCTATTCAGCCCATCATGTGGCAGCGGCAGCTCAAAGGGATTTTAATACACGTCTCAAGCGGGGTTTGCACAGACGAGCTCATTTGGTCACATATATGACACTCTCTTTATTCTGATGTTTGATATGAACATGTGCAGGACTGTGCAGAAGTCTTGAGCAACCCCTTATTTATGCGACAGACTACAAAGTATCTAAATCTAAAAATAGTTTTTTCATGTGACAAACTCAACAGCAACCTCAATTCGCCATTTGTCTGTTTCAAACACTCAGCATTCAGCATCACTGGTATACTAAACACCAGTCTGATCATCTGTCTTCATCTGCACCTGTTTCTCACTGGTTCATGACTTAAGTGATATATTTTTTAATTGTTTGAATGATTTAAAGGTCACTGTGTGGCTTGACAAAAAACATTCCTCTGAAGCCGGTCACGTGCAGGAGCTGAACTGAAAATGAGTGGCAAAAACTAGAGCCGAAATTCCTTTCAGGAAGCCCGCACAACTGTCACTCAAGAATACATAAAAAAAAAAAAAAAAGTCTGATTAAACTGATTTTGTACAATTTGCTCGGAAGCTGTGAATACAGTAAAGAATTAGACCTGTAGTCAGAGTTTTGAGATTATAAAGAACTAGAAGTATTTTGCACCCCAAGGTCTTGTTTTTTAAAAAAAAACCCTGCTTAGCTTCAACACTTCTGTGGTTAATATAAAACAAACATTATTACTGATAGATCATCTGATTAGGAATCTGATCGGATTTGCAACTTTTCTTCAGTGAGTCCTAATTGTAATTCTGGGTATGGGATTCAACTGAACCTCTGTTTTCAGAGAGGTAGTCCAGAGAATCATAATTATTGTAAATCTCTGGTGTCTGTATTTCCTGTTATTTCCATTCCAGACTGATTGTCAGAACTACATCCGGATCCTCCATAAAATGCCGGATGGCAGGATGTATGTGTGTGGTACCAATGCTTTCAATCCCACATGCGATTATATGGTGAGTACTTTCTCAACAAGTATAGACAACAGTTTCTCGATCCTGCTCCTGAAGTATAACTAAACACTAGGACTAGTGCACTAGGACCAGGGATGGGAACCTGTAGAATAGACATACTGTACAGTAAGTAAGGTTACCATGTAAGGTTACCAAGCCTGTTCTGTGTTCTGTCTTCCAGTCTTATAGGGACGGCAAATTAAATTTGGAAAATAATCAACATGAGGGGAGGGGACGGTGTCCATTTGATGCTTTCCAGAGATATGCTTCTGAAATTGTTGGTAGGTGCTTCATCTCTCTTAAGGTAGAACTGCCCCATAATGTAACAGGCCAAAGAACACAATGTTCAGTTACTGGGCTATTTACTTATTTATTATTATATTATAATGTTGTAATAATATTATAATTCTGTTTGCCTTTTAGATGGAGAGTTGTACTCTGCTACATCTGTGAACTTCCTGGGCTCAGAACCAGTTGTGATGCGAAACTTAAATGATAGTATACGGACTGAAATCATGACATCCTGGCTCAGGGGTAAGAATGTGTGTGTGAGTGTGTGTAAATTTACAGTTGCACTCGAAATCATCAACGCTCAGAGAAAATTGATTATTAAATAAATAAATAAATCAGTGAAACAAAAACAATTTAAATAGTTCAACACAATTAATAAAACAAGTGATTTCTCCAAAGACTTCTACAGTTTCAAAATTATTCAACCCCTTCAGAAGAAACATCTTTAGTACTTAGTAGAGTCCCATTTAGCTATTATGTCCTGCTACATATGTGATGTGTATAGTCAGATGCTAAGCTTCTGGCAGTGTTTCTGAACAATCTTAGCCCATTCTCTACGGGTAATGGCCTCTAGTATAGTAAGATTCTTGGGTTTGTGTGCTGCAACAGTTTGTTTCAAAACCCTAATTCTAATTGATTCTAAAACCCTCCAGCACTTCATCTGAAACCAAGCCTTGGTGGACTTTGAAATATGCTTAGGATCATTGTCCTTCCTCAAAGATGGCATGATGTTTTCTTCAAGGATCCTTGATTGAATTCACCATGCTCTACACACTACTGGTTTGCAATGCCAGAAGTAGCAGAGAAGCAGCCCAGGAGCATAACTGAGCCACCACTGCAATTTTACGGATGACTTTCTTAACTTTTTTGACACATTTGTGCTGTACTTGGGGAAATCGCTTGCTACAGTATATTAGTAAATTGTTCGTTTCACTTTATTACCAACAACTGCAAGTTAGTCATTTTGGCCAAAAAACATCACACTAGAACTTTTCACACACATACACAACATTGATTTGGTCAGTGAGAAGGTCAAACATAACACTGACATCAATTGTCATGTAAATTATATTACATTGAGAAAGGGATACATTTTGGAACTGGAACTGAAATCAAAACCTGGTGTACATTTGACATTTTTTAATGTACTAATGAACTTGAGATTGTTTTGCTCAACTTGAGGGTGTGTCACTTTATTAGTTCTTTCATTTCAGAGCCCAGGTTCATTGGCATGAAGCATGTGGCTGAGGGAGAGGAAAACCCRGAGGGAGATGATGACAAGATTTACMTTTTCTTTAGTGAAGCAGCGATGGAGTTCGATTCCTACAATAAGCTGGATGTGTCAAGGGTGGCCCGCGTCTGTAAGGTACTGTAATGTTGCCTCCAACATGTCTTTCTTTGCCCAACATTACAGGGATTTTCCTGCATTTAATTATTTTCATGCACATTATCACTGACCCCATCACACACTACAGCTTTTCTAACTGCTCGTTCAACATCTTAGAGCAGCTGAGCATTTGTGGAGGATTCATATTCTGTGTTTTCATTCATCTGATGAAATTTTCTATTGGATCGAACCAGGCAGGCTATGTTTTTGTCCCCACAGCATTGGGTGCACATGATCCTGTCATTGGTTTATTAGTATATAATAGATAATTAATGTTATTCAGTTGACCTGGTGAAAAAGACTGGACAAGTCTGGCTGTTAGGGAAGGGTAGCTAGAAAGCTTATAATGAAGCTTTTCAAATGAATATGACTGCATGATTTAGGTTTGGTCTGAACAAACCGCAAAAGTTCTGGAGCACTCCCCTTCGGACGTTGGAAACACGGAAACCCAAACCGAGCATATCATAAATAAAACCTCCTATCAGCAAGTTAAGCTGGAGCAAAATTTGGTCATGCAACAGGCGCACCAATAAATCGACATCTAAATAGCTGAAGAAGAAAAAAATCAAGGTGTCAGAATGTAAAAGTCTAAGTCCAGACCTAAACCACATTGAGCTGCTGTGGTGTGGTCTTCAGAGAGTGGTGCATAAATGAAGATGCTCATTTATCGATAAACTGATGCAATGTTGTAAAGAACAACGGGGAAAGAAATCCTCCTAAACGCTATGAAAAACTGATAAGCATTTGCGTGTTTCTGAATTAGTGATCTCTGATATTTGTTGTATTTTCTTGAAAAAAATTACCAAATATTAATATCTGTTTTTTATTGGGTTTGTAGAGTGTCTTTTCTTTTCCTATGACAATTTATGAGCTAACACACCCACAGTTGTTTGTGGATAGCCATCATGCTAAATTTAATTGTATTTAATTGTACGTTATCAGACTGAGCGCCTTTGTCAGCTTCTGAACTCATGATCTGTAAAAAAGACTATTTTACCCATTGCTGTACATAAGACTGCATTTACTGTAAGCTGACAACACCACAAGCCTGTTGCCTTCTTGCCTTCACTCGAAAAAAAAAAAAAGAAAAAGATATCTTAGAAAGATATGGGCAAATTATCTGATATTAAGGTTAATATTGAGATAATTAGAAATCAAATCATGTGGAAATGGCTTGGAGTGAGTGCAGGACTTTACGGGGATGTGGCCGTACTGAGCCCCTTATTGTGCCCCTTTAATGTGCCCCTTATTTTTGGTAAAATTTTATAATTTGAAATTCTAAATAAAAAGTATTACTTTTACTTGATAAAATCTAAAACTTTTGCAGCGTTTTAGGAATTTATCTCATACTTTTGCTAGGGGGATCTGGGAGGACAGCGGACATTGCAGAAGAAGTGGACATCATTTCTAAAAGCTTGTCTGGACTGTCCTATTTCTGAAACCAGACTGCCTTTTCTTATACAGGATGTGTTCCTCTTCTGTCCAGGCAGCTGGAACACCTGTGTGTTCTATGGTGTTTTCACTCCTCAGACGTGAGTACTGTATGGTGCAGTTGAAGCATGCAGATAGAGTAAGCTTGGAATACTGATGAGAATGTTATGAAGGTTGTGTCACTGCTGAGCCCTGGATCCAAGCCCTTAACGCTCCACAGGTTTCTTGTATAAAATGATATACAGTAAGGGTGTCTGCCAAATGCCATAAAGTTAAATGAAAATGTTAAATGTTAATAAATGTCAATAAAGTTAAATGTAAATGTATTTTTTTAAATAACTGGAATAAAGACACTACAAAACTTTCACTGTTATAATATACAGTAATTGATGAATATGAATGCTGTCCTGGAGGACTTAAATGGTAACTCTGTAGATAAGTCATGTGTAACTTAATATACTTTTATAACTTACTGGTATTTTTAGTCATTTACGATTGCTAATAACTTAAGAGTTAAAAGATTTCTCCCCAATTTACAAATGTTTTTATCTTTAAATTGCAGAGCCCTTGTAATTGCTTTAGTATATATAATAATGGATATGTCGTATATGAGTACCTATAACCATAATATATCCATATCCACATTACACCCATGTGCAAATGTTGCAGTTTATTGTTGGTACAATGAGTGTGCCAACTGTGAACAGTAATCTCACTACAGGATTAAACTTGGGATACTGGTGATGTGAGATGACAATTTTGCACCTCCTTGCCATCTTCATACTGCATACACCAGTATGTACTAAATACTGCTATAAATCTCACTCACTCACTCATCATCTATACCGCTTAATCCTGTATTCAGGGTCACGGGGGCCTGGAGCCTATCCCAGGAGACTTAGGGCACATGGCAGGGTACACCCTGCACAGGGTGCCAATCCATCGCAGGGCGCAGACACACACACATACACTCACTCATTCACACACTACAGGCAATTTGGGAACGCCAATTAGCCTAACCTACATGTCTTTGGAATGTGGGAGGAAACCGGAGTACMCRGRGRAAMCCCACCAARCAYGGGGAGAACATGCAAACTCCATGCACACAGAGACGGGACTCGAACCTGGCCGGGAATCGAAGCTGGACCCTGGCGGTGCAAGGCGACAGTGCTAACCACTACACCGTGTCGCCCTTTGCTATAAATCTATATATAATATTTATAGCTTTTTTATTTTTTATTTGATTGACAGGGACATGTTGCAGTACTCTGCCGTTTGTATGTACAGGATACAAGACATCAGGGAAGTGTTCTCTGAAGGCAAAGTCAAAACCTTGCTCAATTTCAGTTCTGTTACAAAATGGGTGACATATGCTGGAGACGTTCCTGACCCCCGGCCTGGAGCTGTGAGTTCAAGACTTCATCGTGATCATGTTACAGTATCATTCCCCTAGTAGTTGGGGACTTTTGTGGAATATGGTATATTTTCTTGTGTAAGGATCCTAAAAAAAACTTGTATTTTTACTCATATGTTTTTCATGGAAAATAGAAATACATAGTATAAACTCACCAACCTAACAAGCTGGATGCAATGTTTATTAAAGTGTAAAATTTAAGGCGCAGATTTTAAACAAATAAAAACAAAAATTTACAACACATTACTACACATGTGGACAAAATTGTTGGTACCCTTCTGTCAATGAAAAAAAACTCATAATGGTCACAGAAATAACTTTAATCTGACAAAAGTAATAATAAATAAGAATTCTATGAATGTTAACCAATGAAAGTCAGACATTGCTTTTCAATCATGCTTCACCAGAATTATATATATATAAAAAAAAAAAAACTCATGGAACAGGCCTGGACAAAAATGATAGTACCCCTAACTTAATAGTTTGTTGCACAACCTTTTGAGGCAATCACTGCAATCAAACGATTGCAGTATAATTTTTTATAACCCCACATCTGCATTTTTGTTTAGCTATTTAGTCGCTTATCTGCAGTTTCTCTCTCTCACTCTCTCTCCCCAGTGTATTAACAATGACATGAGGCAGAAAGGGTTTTTCAAGTCATTGGACCTGCCTGATAAAACCCTCCATTTTGTCAGAGACAGACCTCTAATGGATCAGGCAGTGGAGCCGTCATCTCAGCAGCCGCTACTGGTGAAAAAAGGAGCTGCATTTACATCTATAGTGGTCGCCAGCACTACTGCTTTGGATGGGAGCATCCACCAGGTCATGTTTATTGGCACAGGTAAACAAATTGGTGTGCAGTTTACATCATCTATACTGATTTACAATATTTTTTGTTTACAACAGTCTAACCAAAACATCTTTTAAATTAATCAAAGAAAACAATCTCTGGAGTTGCGTGCTTATTTAAGCATTCACAATCAAACATGTCTTTGTAACAGCAAGCGGTTCAGTGCTGAAAGCAGTCAGCTATAACGGAGAGACGGTGATCATTGAGGAGGTGCAGCTCTTTGTGCATTCTGAGCCAGTGAAGATACTGCGCCTCTCTAGCACTCTGGTAAGCCACACAACACATAAATGCACAATATAGGGCAAAATACCAGGCCAAATATTTTTTTGCCATTTCAGCGCTAATTATTCGGCTGCATCAAGCAAAGAAAACAACTAAGAATATGACCAGAATTGGGTTAAGACCCCTTCAAGACATTATTAAAACCTATAAGTTTTAGATATTGTAAAAAGAAATGTGGTCAGAAAAAAATGATGAATGGAGATCACTTACACAAAAAATAGCCATGTTTAAAAGTTTAAATAACAGAAGATAACCATGTGTTAGTGAGGCTAATCAGGAAAAAAAACAATGATGAAGATTGCACTTTTGAGCAATGGAAAAAGRTCATGTGGTCTGATGAGTCCAGATTGACCCTATACCAGTGTGATGGGTGCATCAGGGTAGGAAGGGAAGAGAATGAAGCGATGCACCCATCATGAATGATGCCCACTGTACTAGCATTTGGAGACAGCGTTATGATCTTGGCTTGCTAAAATATTAAGTCAGCTGACAACCTGAATGTACAGAAACCAGGCTATCATATCCATGGACCTTTTTCCTAAAGGAACAGGCATGTTACAGAACTAAAATTGTGGAAGAGGAATTATTTTCAACACAAATTTAACACCACAATGTGCACTATAATCAAAGCTAAAGGTGGATAGTGAAATCTTGGAGAGTGTACACATTACATTTTTGGCACTTTATACATCTGAGCAGTAGAGGGTTAAAGGCCTTACTCATGGGCCCAGCAGGGCAACTTGGTGGTGGTGGAGTTTGAAACTGGGACCTTCCAATCAATACTCCAATGCCTTAACCACTGAGCTGCCTGACCCCTATACTGCTATAYAGAGCACATTCGCCATGTCATTGTTTTCACAACCTTATGCAATATCATAACATTTATTTCTGAAAATAATGTCTCATGCTTCATCTTTAACAAGTTSAGTCTGATGAATCATGGCATTATCATTCTGGAATATGGCTGTGCTATTAGAAAGAAAAAAATCCATTTATGTGATAACTTGGTCATTCAGCACATTCAAGTCATAAGGTGACTTGCCAGTGGCATTTTATTGCTCTACAACATTTCTAAACCTAGACATGAGCAACAGAAGCAACCCCAGATCATAACACTGCCTCCAGATGCTTTTACAGTGGGCACTATACATGACAGATATGCAGCGTTCTACTCTCTGTTAATTTTCAGCTTGATTCTGTTTTTGCGTTTCAATAACTGGTGTACATAYTTTGTCAGGGTCAGCTGTACGCAGGCTCAGAGGTGGCAGCTGTGCAGATGCCACTCAGTGCATGTGACCATTACACTTCCTGTATGGACTGTGTGCTGGCCAGAGACCCCTACTGCGGCTGGGATCTCACCACAGATAGCTGTGTTGCTATAAACAGCATTCACCCAGATACACACAGGTACATTACTGAGCGTACACTACTAGCATGCTGTAGTGTAGTGTTGTAAGGAAAAAACTTGATATGGTGTGTGGTGGTCTTATTCTTATGCAACAGCAATTTGTCCATTAATGCACATTTTCATTGTAACACTATTTTCCCAGATATACAGTGGGTACATGTAATGTTGTGTAATGTCCACTAAACAAGTTTATTCATATTACGTATGTTAACAGTTGTTACTATAAAGCTGTACCTCTGACTGCTACAAAGTGCAAAAATCTTTAACTAAAAAAGGCATCACCACATCCGTTTATAATCCTTTAAACAGAATTTTATAGCATTTTTTACTTTTTTTATGCAAGTCCCTGTCAGTATTATGTTACTATATTAGTAACTATATTAACATGTATTAGATTGCACACATTAATATGACCATGTGATCTTGTGTGTTGAATCAGTACAGTAGCACTGTTATATCAAGGGGCTGTTATAGAAAATGAACCAATTAATCACCTTCTGACCCAAAATATTGTACTGCCTGTACTCGAGTTAATATATTAATGTTTAATATATTGGATTTTCTGTTATGTCCCTGCATTTATTTCTTCTAAAGTGAGGTGGTTCAGAGTCTGAGAGATGGAAATGCGTCACGCTGTCCTGCAGTCAGTATGTTAACATGTATTTTTTTTTATCCATTATATAGTGGTACAATATTTACACTAAAAGGTTTTAATGAACATCTTTTCTCACAGTACTGAAGATTCACCCATACAGTCAGTAAAGTGTTAAACCACCCCTCATTTTTTTATATTAAATAAAATTAAATGATCTGAAGTAGATTAAATGAAACAAATGGGAACAAATATTTTATTGTGATGTCTGTCACAATTTTTTTTTATATTTTTTATAAATTAGTTTACAGTATGTAGCAACCTCAGCAGCAACCTCATTTCCAGCTACTCATCATTCAGCATCACCAGTATACTTATTAATAACTAGCCTGATCATCTGTCATCATCTGTACCTGTTTCTCACTGGTTAATGAATTAAATTAGATTTTTTTATCCGTGTGGCTTAACAAACAAAAACATGATTCTGAAACCAGTCAGGTAGAGGGAATGGATTGGAAATGAAATCTTGCTAAAAAAAAAGTTCTTCAGGAAGCCTCTTTGTAAGCAAAACATAAAGAAATGAGGCGTGGCTCATGACTTTTGCACATTACATTTAACAGAATGGATTTAAGTCAATTGTGACTTTCTCATTAAACACTCATTAATGATACTTTCTCCAAAAGTAAACAAAACAAAAAAAATTTAATTAAGAGGATTAAATGAAGATGTTTATTTTCTGTTACAGAGAACACTAAGACAATTAAATTCTTCTATCCGGGTAACACAGTCAGCCTGCAGTGCAAGCCAGGATCACACCCATCCCACGTGCAGTGGCATGTAAACGGTCACCCAGTTAAAAACTCCAGCGTATACCAGATTCAGCACAACACCCTCCTCATCCTCAAGGCCTCGAAGAGCGATGTCGGTCGCTACACCTGTACCACTGTAGAGACCTCCAAGGGAGGAGATCATATCACTCAAATTGCTACATATGATCTGAGGCTGAGGAAAGTTGTGACAGATCCATGGACCCACCCATTCTTGCAGAGACAACGTAGAGTCCTCATAGCTCTCAAAGTTGTAATCACCATTATAACAGTGGCAGCATTTCTACTTGTGGGATGGAGCATCTACAAAGGGTGTTTTTCCAGCTCATTCAGTAGTGATGATTAAAGGCTACAGACAATGCCTGGCTGTGGAGCCACCTCCGTGGAATCAGTAGAACGGAAACCTAAAAGTTCTTTACCAACTTGTACACTAGTTGTATCCCTTATTTCTGTCCAAGTGTCAGATTTTGAATCCCCATTATGAACACTCTTGTGATAATTCCTGTTGCTACTCCTCTGGATTTTTGGATAGTATCCCTCGATAGTCGTAATCTACCCAGTCTCAGCCATGGCCAGCTAATTTTTAAATATCATAATTTTCTTGTGTATGTACAGTCATCTTCAAAATTTAGTACCCCTTCTTTTATAATATCATAATAAAATCATCTGCTCATAATGTATCTTATTATTGGGCAAATTCGTCCTCAGACGAACAACATATGCAAAACGTAATTGCAATTATTTATTTTTAAAAATTAAGCCTAAACTGAAAAAAAAGAACAACTGGTTAATACCAAGTACCCCCTTACTGCTTTCAAAGGATTTAAGAGAGGAAGCTGCTAATCATCACCCCTTTATTAATGGATCATCAACAGGTGTGTAGACCTCAATAAAGTTGAAGACCTCAAATGAGACCTCAATGAAGTTTTGGCAGTTTGCTGGTCTGTAGCCCATCAGGTATGTGTTAACACAATGCCAATAAGGAAAGACATAAGCAGTAGTCTTAGGGAAGCAATTGTTGCTGCACATCAGAGTGAAAATGGTTATAAATCTATTTCCAAACAATTTGGAGTTCAACATTCAACACTGAGAAAGATTATTCAAAAGTATTTAACCTTCCCAGGTCAGTGGGATCGTCAAGGTCAGTGCAATGCTTTAAGAAATACAAAAAAAAAAAAACAGAGCTACAACTCAGACCCTATAGGACTTACTTTGCGTAATTTTTTGCGCTGTTCGCATTTTTGCAATTGGCAAGAGAATAGTTCAAGCACATCTTTTAGAGAACTAAAGATATGATACATACGCACAAATCCTCTTAGCAGAGACGCAATGACAATGAAGTGATTTCATGATTTTGTGTGTGTGTGTGTGTGTGTGTGTGAGAGAGAGAGAGTGAGAGAGAGGGAGAGACTGGTGTATAGTCGTACAAAACCACAATAATATTTAATTGTTTAATTACTGTTTTTATAGATTTTTATTCTACTCTTATAATCCTCCCAAGATGAAAACCATGGAAAGGATCAAATAATAATTTTAACAATTGCATGTTTAAGTGTACATTTTTTGTCTTAATGGCTTAAAATTACATTTTGCTTACAAAGGCTTACTTTTGTTAATAAAACTGTTCTTATTTTGCAATTATTATGTATGGTTAGTTATAGGTCCCCTTTCACTACTTCAAGATATTGCTGCTAAAGTTGACTCTACAAGTGTGGCATCCCCATCGAATAAAAAACAGCCTTTACTGATGGTTGGAATGTCTTTATTATCTCATGCACTTGATTTTACACCAACTTGGAATTTGACTCCAAACCAACTGCAGTTTGTTTTCAAACCAACGTAAGAGCTAAAAGGAAAACAAATAACAGGCTAAACAACAAATTAAAACATTGTAGGACCATAATTAAATAATTAAAGTATGACAAGCTCAATATAAAAACACATATTTAACATATACAATAAACATAAATTATTTTCTAAATGTAAAAAAAAAAGTACTGCTCTTTCTGTCTTATCTTCCTGTGTCCAAGACGTACCTTTACCTTTCTCATAAATCCATCCTTAGAAGTTACAGACTCTACGACTCTAGCCAACCTTCACTCACTTCTTGGCAGGTCATCTGCGTTCCCCATGACTGTCACCAACCTTTAGGTTTCTCCTTGGAGTATGCCAGCATTGACTAGTGGCAATATTGGAGAGGTATTCTCTTTTCCATCGACTGCAGAATTGCTCTGCAAGATACTGAACATGACGCCACCTCTTGCGAGCACACATGTCCTCCTTGATGAACTTGCCACAGGGTGGTAATGCCACCACTGGTTTCATGGTGAGCAGGTGGTTAGGTGTTCGTGGTTCAGGACTACCTGGATCATTTAGGTTTTCTACTGTGAGTGGACGACTATTTACAATAGCCATTGCCTCATAGAGGAATGTTAGTAGTCTAGCCTGCCTGACGAGAGTAAGAGAGTGGAACGAAGAACATTCCTCACCATCCTGATCTGCCTTTCCCATATGCCTCCCACATGACTTGAATGGAGAGCATTCATGTTAAAGTCACACTGCTTCTCAGCCAAAAATGTAGTCAAACGACTAGTCTCCACTTGCTTTAGAGCTTCCCTCAGTTCATTTTTAGCTCCAATAAAATTACTTCCCTGATCACCCCTCTTATTGCTATAAAACATCGAAGGCCATTGATAAAGTTATCTGTTGACATGTTGTCCAACATTTCATTATGGATAGCTTGACAGCAAAGACATGTGAACAGGAGACCATATCGCTTATGCACTTTGCATCCTGTTTTAGTGAAAAATGGGCCAAAGCAGTACATTCCACAATAGGTAAATGGTGGTGCTGGATCCGATCGCAGATCTGACTTTATACTATGAGAGAAATCTCGACAAGCGGTCTGAGAGTCTTATTTGTTCTGTGGTTTGTACATTTAGTGACTGAACCCTTTTGACTTCAGGGTCACCAATTGGTATCTCCTTCTCCCACGAGAACTGTGGCCCTGTAAACCAGTCTGATGTGAGAAGCTCACTTGCACTTGAACCTCGAGAGGCAATGTTTGCAGGGTTCTTATCAGTAGGGACATATCACCACTGTTGAGTTGTGGTGAGATGTATCTTTTGTATCCTGTTTGATACAAAGGTGTGAACATGACGTGCCTTGTTGCTGATGTACCCTAAAACTACTTTGGAGTCAGTCCAGAAGTATTCATCATTGTTTGTGAAACCAAGTTCCTCCCTTAAAATATTACTTACTGCAACTGAAACAACAGCAGCTGTCAACTTTAACCTAGGGATGGTCATGACCTTTATAGGAGCTACTCTGGACTTTCCTGTGACAAGGAAAAAATGAACATGTCTATCTTCATTTACTCTACCTGTCAGAGAAATGTATCTCATTTTCTGGAACATCCTTTTTCCAGTCAAAAGAAAAGGAGAAATGAACCCTAATGGGTCATAAAGAGAGACAACTGTAGATAGTATGATGCGCCGTGTTGCTGGCTGATCTTTTAGGCAAATGCGAAATCTGAGAGTATCAGATTAAATGTTCCAAAGGACTCCTAAGGCTCTTTCCATTCTTGAGCCACTGAAAGCAAGGTCAAGAATCTTTGCTTCAGCAGCATACTCGGAGGGGGGAATACTCTCCAGAACTGATTTGTTGTTACACACGAACTTGTGCAGTCTCAGACCACCAATAGCACAAAGGATCTGAGCTTCATTTGCAAGCTTTACAGCTTCATACACGCTTTCTATGCTTGCAACACCATCATCTACATTAAAAGTCTTTCATAATGAACTGTGAGCCAAGAGGATACAGGCTCTCATTCACCTTTGCAAGATGCTTTAAGCCATAGTTCACACATCCAGGTGATGATGCAGCACCTCAAAGGAAACATAGATAGTCGCTGTCTGCTTCAAACATGTGGAACTGATGGAACATCTTCTCAATGTCTCACATGAGTCCATGCGTCCATCCATCCATCTTCAACCGCTTATCCAAAATCGGGTCGCGGGGGTAGCAGTTCCAGCAGGGAGCCCCAAACTTCCCTTTCCCCAGCCACATCAGCTAACTCTGACTGGGGAATCCCGAGGCGTTCCCAGGCCAGTGTGGAGATATAATCTCTCCATCTAGTCCTTGGTCTGCCCCGTGGTCTCCTCCCAGCTGGACGTGCCAAGAACACCTCCCTAGGAAGGCGTCCTGGTGACATCCTTATTAGATGCCCGAACCACCTCAACTGACTCCTTTCCACAAAAAGGAGTAGCGGCTCTACTCCGAACTTCTCACAGATACCTGAGCTTCTCATCCTATCTCTAAGAGAAAAGCCAGCTACCCTTCTGAGAAACCCCATTTTGGCCGCTTGTATTAGCGATCTTGTCCTTTCGGACATGACCCAACGCTCATGACCATAGGTGAGGGTTGGAACGAAGATCGACCAGTAAATTGAGAGCTTTGCCTTTTGGCTCAACTCTCTTTTTGTCACAACGGTGCGGTAAAACAATTACAATACTGCCCCCCTGCTCCGATTCTCGGGGCAATCTCACGTTCCAATATTCCATCACTCGTAAACAATACCCCGAGATACTTGAACTCCTTCACTTGAGGTAATGACTCGCTCCCTACCTGGAGTAGACAATCCATCGGTTTCCTGCTGAGAACCATGGCCACAGATTTCGAGTTACTGATCCTCATCCCCACCGTTTCACACTCAGCTGCAAACCGATCCTGCAAGCACTGCAGGTCACAGACTGATGATGACATCAGGACCACATCATCTGCAAAAAGCAGCGATGCAATCCTTAGCTCACCAAACTGGATGCCCTCTCCTCCACGGCTGCGCCTTGATATCCTGTCCATGAAAATCACAAACAGAATTGGTGACAGAACACAGCCCTGGCGGAGGCCAACACCCACTGGAAACAAGTCTGACTTACTGCCGAGAATCCGAACACAGCTTTCACTTTGGGTGTAAAGGGTTTTGATGGCCCTGAGAAGTGACCCCCTCACCCCATACTCCCGCAGTACCTCCCACAGGAAATTTCGAGGTACGCGATTATATGCCTTCTCCAAATCCACAAAACACATGTAGACTGGATGGGCATATTCCCACGCCCCCTCCAGGATTCCTGCAAGAGTAAAAAACTGGTCCACTGTCCCACGACCAGGACGAAAACCACATTGTTCCTCTTCAATCTGTGGTTCGACAAACGGCGAACCCTCCTTTCCAGCACCTTTGAGTAGACTTTCCCAGGGAGGCTGAGTAGTGTAATGCCCCTGTAGTTGGCACACACCCTCTGGTCTCCCTTTTTAAAAAGGGGAACCACAACCCCCGTCTGCCACTCCTTAGGCACTGTCCCCGACTTCCACGCAATGTTGAAGAGGCGTGTCAACCGAGACAGCCCATCAACACCCAGAGCCTTCAGCATTTCTGGACAGATCTCATTAATTCCCAGGGCTTTGCCACCGTCGAGTTGTTTGACTACCTCAGTGACCCCACCCAGGGAAATCAACGTCGTCCCCCCGTCATCCTCCAGCTCTGTCTCTTCAACAGAGGGTGGATTAGTCGGATTCAGGAGTTCCTCAAAGTGTTCTTTCCAACGCCCGATTACCTACTCAGTCGAGGTCAGCAGCGTCCCATCTTTGCTGTACACAGCTTGGGTGGTTCCCCGTTTCCCCCTTCTGAGGTGCCGGATGGTTTTCCAGAAGCACCTTGGTGCCGCCGGTACCTTGCAACGGTCTCTAGAGTCCCCTGGGATAACATATCCCTGAAGGACTCCTTTTTCAGTCGGACAGCTTCCCTAACCCCAGGTGTCCACCACGCTGTTCGAGGGTTACCGCCCCTTGAGGCACCCAGAACCTTAAGACCACAACTTACAGCTGCAGCTTCAGCAATAGAAGCTTTGAACATTAACCACTTCGATTCATTATCCCCAGCTCCTACAGGGATGCTGGAAAAGCTCTGGTGGGAGTTGAAGGCCTCTTGGACAGGGGCCTCCCCTAGACGTTCCCAATTCACCCGCACTACACGTTTGGTCTTACTAGGTCTGTCCAGTGGCCTCCCCTGCCACCTGACCCAACTCACCACCAGATGGTGATCAGTTGACAGCTCTGCCCCTCTCTTTACCCGAGTGTCCAAGACATATGGCCTCAGGTTAGATGATACGATCAAAAAATCATGAATGCAATATGATATTGTCTGAACCTGATGAGAACACCAGCTAGGCTGTTTGTCAGATCTGGGCCAGAGAGGAAATGGTCATTAAGGGTTCCCCTGTACCTAGCAGAGCAGTCAAAGACAACACGAAGCTTATCTGTTTTTTTTTGAGTGATGGACTCCATGGTGGGCTATGTACCATTTTACCCCTTCCTTTACTTTACCACAGACTTCTTCTGCATCACCCTTTTCAATGACTTAATAAACTTGACATAATGGTTTCTGTAGTTGTCATTCTTTAGCAACTTCCTCTTAAGAGCCGGAGAAGGGCTAGTTGTTTATTGTTAGGAAGTTGAGGTCTTTTTTAAAGAGTAGCGGTATCTCATAATAGCCATGAGGATTTTTCGGAATGCCTTCCTTTAACATTTTCAGAAACATGATGTCTTCCTGAGACGCAGTCCTGTTATCCTTATTAGTATCCTTAAAGTCAGACTCAAGCACTTTAATAACATCAGAGGAAGTCACTGAAGGAAGTTTACTGCAACTCTGTGGCACACATTTGTGATACTCGGTGTGTCCTGGTAAGATGGTGAACAACCTACAATGATCGACCCTAGATCTGTGCGAACTGCATAAGGTTCATTATCCCTTCCCGAAATTACTTGCCGTGGTGCTAGTGCTCTTGAGCAGTTGTAGCATATTAATAGACCAACTTCATACTGCAGCTGTGATGGAATTTCCTCTGCTATTTTGCGAAGATGATTCCAGTGCCTTGACGTTTCAAAGATAGAAATGTGTGTTCGATTTACTGGTATGCAGTCTTTGGTATAGGTGGGAGGGAGATCAATGAGGATTGTGGAGTTATAGCCTCGTACTCCGAGACCTGAGATCCTTTCGCTGTGCACTAATGCATTTCTTCCCATCATGGTGGTTAACGTCAGTCTCACAGGATGTGCCTTGATTTGTAAGCTATGGCTAACTTCTTGATCAATGAAGACGATTACCTTGTGTATCCAGCAGGGCATAAACAAGTTTTTCCATACCTGGATTGCTGACAGAAGAAAGACATACCGGCACAATCATTGAGGTGTTAGAGGGTGGCTCTTCAGTCTCCACACTGAGAGATAATGTGGTATCTGCTTCATCTGTATAGCTCTGACTTGAGACTGATTTTTTGACTTTGATAAAGTTGTTATCATGGAGACAGATTGGATGTCTTCCCTTACAGATGTCACATGAGTGTCTGTGTCGACAGTCCCTTGCACTATGGCCTGATTTTAGGCAATCATAGCAAGGTTTTTTCTCGTTCACATATTTACGTCTTTCATCCAGAGACTTCTCTGTAAACTCAGAACAGCTATGCAAACGACGCTTGTTATCTTGGCAGAGTATGCATGGTGCCTTTAAACCAAATTTAAACTGTACTTGATCCTCGGTCTCTGTTACAGTCTGTGCGTGGACAACACTGAATGTATGCTTTCTTTCTTTAGAATAGTGTTTCTCTGTGAGGGTCTCTGATGAGTGGAGAGCATGAAAGGAGGTTATGGGATTGCAGGTAATTTCTGCCTCATTCAGCATGAAAGTGACAAAATACCGGAAGTCTGGAAATTTCTGCTTGTTGTTAAGAACTTGAGTAGCTTGTCAATTCCACCATGATGCTGCCCAGTCAAATAACTTTCGAATCAGTTTTTGGTTCTCTTCACAGTCGTTCAAAATAATAAGACCTTTAACATGAGGCATGGCTTCCTGACATGCATGTAGGAAGTCTGCAAATGTTCCAAGTCCTTCAGAATCCTTTGAATGGATCTTGGGCCAGTTTGCCACTTTTTCTCTAAAGGCTCTTTGTATAATGAATCACTGTCCATACCTGTGGTTGAGGCGGTTCCAAGCATCTTTATAGGCTTCATCATCATTTCTATAAAAGATGCCATCAAGTGTCTTTCTAGCTGGACCTCCCACATACCTTTTCAAGTAATGCAGTTTGTGTCACGAGCCAGCCCAATCAGCCAAGCACATCCAGGTCATGATTTCAGCTAATTAACCCCATGCACCTGCAACCTATTAAAAATCTACCACGCCTTTAAAAAGAAGCTTAGAACTCCATTCATTGCCAAAGTATCCTGCTTGCATGCCTCTTGATCTGTCACTCGCGATTTTTCCAGTTATTTCTACCTCTGTGTATGACCCTGCCTGTCTTCCTGGATTTTGTCTCGTGCCTTGCCCTCTTGATTATTATCACTGCTTGTATTTGCTTCTGTGTATGACCTCACCTGCATTACGGACTTTGATTTCGGTACATGCTTACGAATTAGTTTTTTCTCACCGCTGGACAACTGTTACCGACCCTGCCTGTTCCTCCGACCTCGTTTAGTGCTATTCCCCGCAATCTCTGTGTGCGCGTGCAGACTTGTGATCACTTCTGTGTATGTGGATATCGAACAGGAGCGTTTTGCCGTCACAAGCATTTCATTCTCTGCCGTATTTGTGCTCCTGCTGCGCCTGCACATTGAGACTTATTTGTGCCTTCGAACTAAAGCTTTCAGAAAGGCTGTCTGTCTGCAATTGGGTTCACTCCCGTTCAGCCCCGCCCCTGACAGTTTGTCTGCTGAAGAGATGTTTTTTTCTGTCTCTGAGTGACATAAATGAGGCCTTCCATTCAACAAACTGGATAGGGTCACCAGTGAATACAGATGGCTCTGGTATTGGAAGCCTATTCAGGTCTATGCTGTCTTGAACTACTTGAGCAAAACAGTACGCATCTGTTTGTAAAGGTGATGTTGCCACTGAACCACTGATGAACTCCTGGATGGGTGCTTGAGACACAGGTTCCTGTGAAGATGTCTGCCGCTTCCCCCTAGTGTTGGATTCAGCGATATTCAATGTCAGCCTCTTGCATCATTTCCTGATAGTAAATATTCAGTTTAGCTTGTGAAGCTTTCATATGTGAATCTTTTCACATTGCCTTTCCTCCAATAACATCTCATACTCCATTTTCATTGCAGCTAGCTCTGCTGCAGCATCTGCTATTTTGTCCGCTACAATGGAGCTTGCAAAAAGCCGACTGAATTGTGATACTGTGAATCCAGAGATGGAGCGAGCATAGTTTCTGTTAAGCAGCTCACAAAGACGTTGTTTCACTGTATCACTATGAAAATCTCCATCTATGCCTGCTATCCTTTCATAAGCAATTTTAACAATGTCCTTTGTCATTGCCTCATAGGCATCAATACGACATCTTTTTTCACTACAGGGAGTAATATAGTCTCTTAATTTACATCTAAAAGTTAGGGCGTTTTCACACTGCGGTCCTGGATCCGATTCCGAGTACACTTGGCCCCGGGACCAGTTGATTTTTGTCTGTGAGAATGGAATCGTTCCGAACCGTTCCGCGCTCAGGATCGAATCCCTGGACCGATTGCAGAGGTGGTTTCTGGAACGGTTCACACCTTCCCGAGAACGGAAGGCGGGACATAAGTACGCGCTCGTGCTCAAAAGAGGAAGTGACGTAATTCCAGTTCGACTCCGTACACAAACAAACGTGGCTAGTGAAGAATCTCTGTGAAGTAATGCCGAAGTATAGCATTTGCTAGAAATTTAGACAGACGAAAATATCCGAAGATAATCGGACACTACACATAAAAACTACGATATTTCCTCAGTGCCTCGTGCTGTGTCCGTGCAGCGCGCGTTCATTTCACCCTGTGAGTCGCGCGATAGATGTGTCAATAGGCATGTTGTTTACAGTGCCGTTGTTTTTGTCATAAAAAAAAAAACATCCACACGGAGCATTAACAAGTGTCTCACAGTTCATGACCCGAGTAGCGTTTCTTCTTCTTTCTTAGTTTTTTTTTCCCGCGAAAAACAAACCGGCTGCCTCTCTACCGCCACCTACTGTTTCCGGTTGTGTAAATACGCAAGTGTCCCCGGGATCACAATCGCTATTACAGTGTGAACGCAGACCTGCGGGCGGATTGGGGAGGGGGAGAAACCGTGCTCGGGTACAGAACGGAACGGAACGTTACCAGTGTGAAAACGCCCTTAATAACACCATTCCTTCTCTAGTGTGTCTATGGGCGTTTTCACAGGTGGCGGTGGAGAGGCAGTCGGTTTGTTTTTCTCCAGAAAAAAACTAAGAAAGAAGAAGAAACGCCACTCGGGTCATGAACTGTGAGACACCTGTTAATTCTCCGTGTGGATGTTTTTATTTTTATGACAAAAACAACGGCACTGTAACCAACATGCCTACTGACACATCTGTCGCGCGACTCAGAGGGTGAAATGAGCGCGCGCTGCACGGACACAGCACGAGGCACTGAGGAATGACTTTACATCTCTACTCTGTAAGGTGAGGAATCAGGTGTGTCCACATTCTCTKYTGATTYMYAGTCAAATAGAAATAAAGTGATCATTAAACATTACTTTCTTTAGTCATAGCACATAATTTTTTTTTACTTTACCATAAAAATAAAGTGCTTATGTACACTGTAAATTAATCACAGATGTAAACAATGAATAAATGCAATAAATGCTAAAAATAAATATAATGCCTGCTAGAATAAAGTTCAACAAATAGCATAGATACATATAATAAATGATAAATATCTAATCATGCATTTTTCTGTTCTCCTCAGGATCATCTGGGTTTAGAGAGGGCTGGTGTGTGATGGCAGGATGTCCTACAAGAGAGATGCTTGTGCTCTTTTTTCCCTTACTTTGCTGTGTGTAGATTTTCAAACTTAGCTGAGGTGCTAAAACTTAATTTAAAACCTTACCATGCATCAATGTTTAGTGTTTAACATGTTTGTGTGCCGTGTGTTTATATTGTATTTTTGTAAATGTAAGAATAAATGTATACTGTAAAATCCAAGATGAGTGCGGGGGATTTGGAGACAATAGAGACAAAGTACTGGATAGAGTGCAAAATGTTTTAWTAAACATTATTAAATAAAAATATAATAAAAGTACATTTTGTAACAAAAGTAGCTGTCAAATAGGATAAAAAATATAAACTTTAAAATGTAGCATATATTTACTTGTACTTGCATAGGAAGAGGGTGTGTGTTAATGAAATTAAGACAACAGTTGGTCCATTGTCTGCATCAACGTCCTATTCGATCTCTTGGTTTCTTCCTCTGTATCTGTAGTCAGCGCTTCTCCATCTAAATCTGAGATTTCATGCAGGCAGGTCTCCTGCTCTTGCATGTCAGGTTTTGTCTCTTTCTTCTGTTATTAGCTGGTCTTGTGCTGCTGTCAGAGGTCTCAGTCTGTGTTTCCTCCATTGCCAGTCTGCAAGAAAGTAAAAAAGCAAAAAATTAGCTGAAAGTTGCAACCATAACAGCTTGTACAAATTAAAAATTTCCAACCTTTATATTTTGTCACAGCAATCACAGTAGCCACGTTTGTTTGAGTACAGAGTCGAACTGGAATTACATCACTTCCTCTTTTGAGCACGAGCGCGTACTTATGTCCCGCCTTCTATTTTCGTTCCCGAAACCACCTCTGCAATCGGTCCAGGGATTTGTTCCCAAGCACAGAACGATTCGGAACGATTACATTCTCACAGACAAAAATCAACTGGTCCCGGGGCCAAGTGTACTCGGAAACGCAGTGTGAAAACGCCCTATGAGTGCTGTAATTTGATTCTCAGAAATGTCTACCTTTAACTGATCTCTGGCCTTACATGCCTGGATCTTCCATTGTCCATATAGGTGCATGAGCCTTTTGTCCTTTTTGCTAGACTCCTCTCTCTGATATGTAAGCATCTTCTTTGTGGGATTCCGTAAATGACATGAGCGGCGGAGTTCCTCCTCGTCGCTGACCTGATAGGCATCCATTGTCTGTTCTGAGTCTGGTAAGTTTGCTGTTGCTTCCGTGTCACAATGTTAGACCATCATCAAATCCCTCTGCAGTCACTGTGAGCATCAAACTTGGATGTATTGGGACTGATGAGGACAAGCTCTTACTGTAGCATCCCCATCAAATAAAAAACAGCCTTTACTGATGGTCGGAAAGTCTTTATTATCTCATGCACTTGGTTTTACACCAACTTGCAATTTGACTTCAAACTGCAGTTTGTTTTCAAACCAAGGTAAGAGCTAAATGGAAAACAAATAATAGGCTAAACAACAAATTAAAACATTGTAGGACCATAATTAAAGAATTAAAGAATTACAAGCTCAATATAAAAACATTTTGCTCAATATATACAATAAACATAAATTCCTTTATAAATTCAAACCTTGTTTCCACTTTCGAGGGGAGCTAAACAAACAAAAACCTTTTTCTATCTCATTGGAGTCCGTGTTTAACCTTGCATTTCTCCAATTAATGCATTTACTACCATGAGTCCCTTTTTGCGCCTTTATTTAAAAATAAAAGTTCAGTTTAAAAGGAAGTAACAAAATAAAAGCAATAAATTAAATTACCTAAAAGCAAATCTTAAAGATGTTAGAAATTAGCTACACAGTTTATTGAGGTCATTTACAACAAGTTACTGAATAAAGAGGGATACTCAGTATTCGATTGGAGCAGCTGAAAGACCAGCAGCAACTTAGTATTACTCACACGTTTATTTCTGTACAGACGTGGCCAACTGTTTTGAGAATGACACAAATATAATTTTTTACAAAGTCTGCTGCTTCAGTGTTTTTATTTTTTGACAAATGTTAATATAGTATACTGAAGTATAATTAAAATTTTCATAAGTGCCTCGGATCCAAGATGGCGGCACGGCAGTAGTATGCAGCGGCCGCTCCGGAGCCAAAATGGTGCTACTTTTTGTGTGTAGCGCATTTATTTTACTCTGTGTATGGACATCGGCGCAACTGGTGTCCATACATATCACCGCCAATAACCTGGTAAACAACATCCACGGTGAGTTGCGGGAAAAGCTACACGACCTCGGCTTACTGCGTGAACCAGGCCTCAGCGTTGCCTGATGCCGGCAGCTGGAGAAGGGGACATCGGAAGCGGTGCGCGAGGAAGCGGAAGCACGGCAAGCGGGCGGGAGTCTATGCTAGGCTAAAAACAAACCCTAGCCGACTGGCTCTTCCGTCCATTATCTTATGCAATGTCAGCTCCCTGGACTGTAAACTGGAATATATCTGACTCCAGTAGGCTACATAGCGTGAGGTTAGAGACTGCTAACCTGATCCAAGATGGCGGCGCGGTAGTAGCATGCAGCGGCCGCTCTGGAGCCAAAATGGTGCTACTTTGTTTAATTAGTGTTGTAGCGCGTTTATTTTACCCAGTATATGGACATCGGCGCAAACGGTGTTCGTACTTACCACCGCCAGACACTTTTACAACTCAATAAACCGGTAAATTTAATTCAAGATGAGCTGCATGAGAAGCTACGCTACCTCGGCTTGCTTCGGGAACTAGGTCTCCAGGACTCGGCATTGCCTGATGCCGGTAGCCGGAGGAGGGGACATCGTAAGCAGTGCGCGAGGAAGCGGAAGCACGGCAAGCGGGCGGGAGTCTGTGCTAGGCTAAAAACAAACCCTAGCTGGCCGGCTCTTCCGTCCATCATCTTATCAAACGTCTGCTCTCTGGACCATAAACCATTGATACTGATACTCTTATCTCATGCATTGATGATACTTTTATTCCTGATCGTCTATCCACTCCTGATGCTTTGGTTGCTCAATATAATAATGGTTTACATAATATCCTTAATGTTCTTGCCCCAATGAAAACAATGTCGGTTTCCTTCTCTCGTAC
>QMIH01002513.1:65938-78653 GCA_003987875.1 Clarias batrachus | reverse complement strand
TCTGCTGAATCATATATTACATCGTGTACGATCTCTTCCTAAGTCCTCTTTGGAGATGTTAGCACTGAGTGAACTATTCAACAGGAACAGGAATTAGACATCAAAATGAAACAAACACTTACACCCACATGTTCTTTTTTCTATCATTCGATTAGTCCCAGACCCGGCATAAATAATTTACTCTATGTTATTCACTGAGTGAGTGTTTGTTTGTTTGTTTATAAGCGTTATTTATTCAGGCAGAATAGAGGATAATGACCTCTTTTCCATGGGTGACCCGGCGCAGACCGCAGCCTTTAGTTTGCTATACTCAATAACAATCAAACCCAATACAGGCCAGATATAAAATACAATCAATGAAAACAACTAGAACAAGGTCAAGACTAACTGAATTTTGTCCAAGAGCATTTGTGTACATACATAAGATATAAAAGTATAATTATAATAAACAGTGACGTAGGCACAGAGACGGTTATTAAGTGAATCATTTACAAATGAGTTTACAAAGTCCTGGAATTCAGAGAAAGTAACAATGAAGGCTTCTTTCGTTTAATCTCTTTACTGCAAACAGAAATCTCAGTCCRTTGTCACAAAGCAGCTTTAGCGGAGCAAAAGAAAACACCCCCTCATTTGGGTGATACGTAATAAGTAACCATCTTGAGATTTAAGATTCTATTTTAAAATGAACTTTTCATAATTAAGCTGCATACCGTATGTAACGAGGGAGCTGATCTAACATCGCCTTGTTGTAGAAGAAGATAAAAGAGATCAAAAAGTACCAATGAAAGAGATGACCAGAGTCTGGAGTGCAGAACACAGTGCTGAGTTACAGGCTTTAGGGTTGGAATGAATCTTAAACCACTGTGAGAAAAAAGCATTAAGGCTTTCCAGAGCTCGGCTCGTCTCGACACCAACTGATCATGGAATTAGAGGGTGTGTCCAGACTTTTGACTGGTACTGTACATCGTAAAAAACATTGTGTAATTTCCAGTGCTTTCTTAATGACTCATTAATTTGACATTAATATTATACTCATAATTCTTTGTTCTTTATGTAAAAAGATTTTGGATGCACCGCTAAGCCAAACAGCAAAGCTCGTATTTTCAGCCAACATTGGTGGTGCTGGTCTGATTTATTCTCTTTTTAGAGTTCAATTTATGTCGGACAGCCATGTAAGGTGACAGCCTTAAATATTTGATGTAAKAATATGTAGGTGCATCAATACCTGCCATTGGCATGATGTCTCGAAGGGCATGAAAAGTCTGTACGTGTAGAACTGAACATGGTACGTGTAGCAGTGGACATGTACAGTACAGCTCTGCATGCAGCTTCCTAACGCGGCACCAAGGGGGTTAATGCGGCAGAGTCAGATTCACTACATCATCGCGAGTTCAGAGCGGGGGGGGGGGGGGGGGTGGGGGGGGGGGGGGGTGGTTACCAGTCATGCACTGGATTAGGTCTTCATCAATCATGGCTACACCTGTATCTATATATGTCATGTGATGAAACAAGTGGCATTATCAGTACGCCATTTAACTCACACGACATTGCCTACAGCACATGTCAACTTATTCTTGATAATCCATTCATAATCTGCAGCAAAACGAACACATGAAATCAAACTGTTACATCAACGATCAGTGGCTCGACATTATTATGTCACCGAGGGGGCCAGGAAGGCCGGGAGCAAAAGACAGTCCTGAAATTCATGCGGTGTCAATCAAGATACAAGTGTGTGTGCGTGTGCGTGTGTGTGTGTGTGGTCTCTTTCAGGACCAGATTAAAAACTATTATTAGAGTTACACATGCAACCAGCACACCCACTGTGGGAACAAGCGATGAGAATTTATCATGTAAATAATGCTGTATTAAACACTGTTAGAGTGAGTGGGTGAGAGAGAGAGAGAGAGAGAGAGAGAGAGAGAGAGAGAGAGAGAGATTCTGTAACACTGGGATGAACCAAAAATAACACTGTTGAATGCTGAATGTGTCAGTGAAATCTGTGCATGCCTGTTTTAATGTGACACAGCTCTGATTAATGAGGGTGTGTGTGTCTCCAGCACTGTCAGGCGCCTTCAGATCACTCTCTTCAATGTAATGATGTCTTTTCCTGCGCAACAAGATGTGTCAGTCCAAGGATTGGTGAAATATTTATGGAATCGACATGAATACACAATGCTTCGTTTGCTTTTCCTCACTGCATAATGTTGGTCCTTTTTGCTCAAAAATCATTTCCTAATGTTCCTGATGAAATGACCAGTTTGCAATCCTCCTCCTGCTCCTGTCACTGACTCTGATGTGGGATGTTTTAGAAAAGAAAAAAAAAAAGAAAGAAACAATATTTTACTAGAACATGCTACAGATGTGACCATTAAGAATCCCGCAATTCGTCTCGCACAGTGCCGCAGAATCCCGCAGGCACCATTCGGGAATTTAAATTAGGAGTACAGAAAGGTCTTTCAGAAACTATGCTGGAAATTCCTATAAATTTACCAAGCAAATACACACCGTTAGCATGTAATCCATATTTTTTTCAGAAGTGGGCAATAAGCATGAGCACTTTTTTTCCGTGAAAGGCCGCAATTCGCCTCGCGCTGTGCCGCGGAATCCCACAAGCAACGTTTAAGAATTTAAATAAATGTGTTGTGCTTCACTGGATATCCACCAGATGGCGCATGGAAGGACTTTATCTAAAGGCCAGACCAAGTACAATGAGGAATTGAGTATAATATATAAAATATATATTGTTTCCGGTGCTGAAGCAAACATGAATTTTATTTTGTTTTACAATAGATCTTTCAGGATGAATGTGTGTATTTGTGCTTCATATTATTTTCATAATGATGAAATGAGATGCCCGAAATCGTGCTTTAAAATTCCTAATAACAAGTTTCTTATATAGTTTTTGTAATGTCTTAACAGGGACAAAACAATGAAAGACATGACAATGCCTCGGATTAGATGGTCTTGAAATGTAATAAATTTTCTGGTAGTGTTATGTATGTGAATGTCCTGATTCGTGATTTATACAGCAGGAAGTTTATATACCTACAGAACCTTTCATAATGAATAAACACAAGGATGTCCAAAAGTATTAAAAAAAAAAAAAAATCTATATTTTAAAATTAATATTATTATATGCACACGAAGTGCTTCAGGCTTTTTATAATAATCATCATCATGATTTTTGCTGTTTGTGTCCAGCGTTGAATAATTATTTCATCCATTATTTGTCCACGGCTGGAAATAATAGCTGGAATGTGATCATGAATTTAGGACTGAAATAAAGCTGTTCATCGCCGTGCGTGAACCCGCGGCTCGTACGTTCAGTAGAGCTCTACGTAGGAAATCAACATCCCGGAGCCCAAACCTCATTTAAATGAACAAATAAACAACATAGCACAAGTTTAGAAAAACAATATTTAGACTACAAAAAATAATTCAGCATATGTATTTTAGATGTGCCAGCTGGCACTGTTCTTATATCGCTCTTTGTCAGGGTAAATTTCCATGTACTGTAAAACTGTTATATAAACCGTTTTGTGAAAACGGTGAATTCGGGGAAAGGCTCCGTTGCGATTGGTTGTGTGTGTCTAACACCGACATTGTTACTGTTTTTTAATCCCTGCAATGGAAGAGTCTGAGAATTTCRTTACCATAAGCTGTGTTGTATGTTCTCTCTGCACCTCTGCTTGTGTGTTCACACCGGGAGGCATTATTTGCATTTGAATGTTGGCTGACAATGTAAAGGAATAGAGAATGAATAGAGGCCCTGATTATACTGCAGAAATATAATTTAGTAAAACAAAATTCACTGCTGGGTTAAAGACCACCCAACCTTAACCCCGGTCAATACTGGACAGAACGCGCGCTGAGGTGTCCATTTGGTTTAGTAGATAAATTTTTTAAACCATTTTGTTTTAAAAAAAAACTTCACATAATGTAAATACAGTAGATTGGCTGTTAGAAATACCCCAAATGAAATGAATCCGCTGTTTTAAGCGCTGCAGAGACAGTTAGCCAATAAAAGCACACAGCAGCTCCTSAGCTCATACACAGACCCAGATGTTGTCTGGATCTCAGCTTCAGTCTGAGACGTGGAGAAAGTGGAAGTTTCACGCTTTCACGCTGTTGAGTTCTTAGATTTTCGCACCCACGATTACTTTAACTGAAGAAAAATCATGAAACCTGAGAAGCTCCAGAAGCTGTTGCACTCGGGTTGCCAAGTATCCCGTAAAATAATCCCATAACTGGAAATTAAACTTCAAACTGAGCGTATGGGGAAAACAATGAAAGAAAAGTTCAGATTTTTTAATAATATAAATATAATTTTATAATATCGCAGTAAACTAAGTGAGTGTAACACTTCTGGGAACTTCCCTTGCTCTGTTACTAGCTTTAATAATTTCATATTCCGTTTCATAATTTCATGTTAGCAAAGTTAAGGCAATCAGATCAGTCTGTAATAACTCGTCATTATGACATTGATCCCAGAGACAAATGAACACAATCAGCACTTTCACTCGTATATTCGCATGCTGTCACCTTGTGATGTAATATGATTGCTTATTGTATGTTTTAGTCATAAATGTCATATTTGTCTGCATATATTATTATAATATTATTGCAATAGCATTTTAATCAATTTAATGGGGGAAAAATCCAAAAACAAAATCCTAAATAATAATAATAATAATAATAATAATAATAATAATAAAAAACATAAAATAATAATAATAATAATATAATAATAAAAAACAATAAAATAAAATAACATAATAATAATAATATGAATAAGGTACTAAACAAACACACAGATGGTTGATTAATTGATGCACTACCATATAATAACAAATAATAACGTGAAATGCTATTAAATATGAAGTGTTTAACATCTGAAACGTGGAATACAAATAAACGAATGCTTGCTCATGCACAGTCACCTATGCTGATGCTGCCACCTTGTGGTGTTATATGACATTCAGGTTGTATTTATTAAAAGTTGCACTAATTATTAGAAATATTATTGGACTGATATACTGTATGTAGGACTGCAGTTGCTGGTTAAGTCACTTCAGTTCTAGCAATAGCCTCCTGACACACACACACACACACACACACACACACACACACACACACACACGTATACGGGAGCAAATGTGACATATCAATATATCAATGTGACGAATCAAGATAGTGGTGTCTCATGGGGAGAAACATAAGATAAAAAAGTATTTCAAAAATTAAAAATCTATATAAATTTAAGAAAGAAAGGTTTGTACAGAGCAGAAACCAGTCTAAGAAAAATGTCCTGTCGTCCTACAAGCCCCGCCCCTGATAACCCGCCCCCTCTGTTATACCCCTATCTCACCTATGCGGTGTATATTCGAGGACTGACACGCGGAAAGATGGAAACCTAATCACAGCGCCAAAACTCGCGGTGAATCATGATGAACTGTACTTACGTACTTTGAGACCCTATCTTTATTAAAAGTGATCTCACTTTTAATTCTGATCCTAACGATCCTAAGAGCCTGACAGTGTGAGGAGTGTGATGACTGGAAGAGCATCTTAATAAAGATGGATTTCTTGATGGGTCTGCAGGGAGGGTCCACCCAGTTTCCTGCAGTCACGGTCCTTGGGACAGTAGGGACACGAGAGACACCACCAACGGTTTATGTGTAATGAATCTAGACTATATGTGAGTTTCACTTTTCCATGATATTCAGCTGTAGTTCTCTCAAGTAATGCAAAAAAAAAAAAAAGAATAAACAAACTTCCTGCAAATCAAGATGCTCCATGGTCACACGGTAATGTAAGTGAAACAGCAGCTGAAGTGTGATGATGGAGTTTCCGTCAGGTGAGAGTGACGACTGACTGATATCACTATGAATATTCGAGTCTATTAAGTTGCACACCAGTGTAGTAAGACTTTCCCTGAAGGTTCTATATGGACCACATGTTCCTCAACAGCATTTAAGGATTTGAAATCAACAGGGTCGGAGTCAGCACCACCGCAAGCCCAGTACAGGGGACGTCCCTCAGTTAGGAGTCCAGACCTTGTTCAGAGCTTGTTACAACAGCAGGGTCATGAACTAAAACACCATCGTTCCCATGTGCAAGATCTTACCAGATTGGAGTTAGTGGCGTTGGAGTCATCCTCCGGGAAGGGGATGTAGACAGCTAAGGCAACACAATTAGCAAAAATAGTCATTAAAATGATGATTTCGAAGGGTCTGGAGGAGAGCAGAGTTAAGGGCTGACACTGAAAAAGAGTTTCAAGTCACTTAAACACAGAGTGAGCAACAGGCAGAACCTCAATCTAACACTGAACGTTAGCGCTAGCAGGTATTTAGGTCACGTATAGAGATGACTTGTCTCGCAGAAGGCGCTACATGAGACCCGTCCGGTAACGAGACTGATCGATGGATTTACAGTCAGACTGCTGAGTCCTGCTTTCTTTCTGGTGGATTATTATTGACCTTAACAGTAATAAATAAAACCTGAGCACGTGGTCTCAGGCTGCGCGACTGGAAGCGCTGTTTCAGACAGATCAGCATCAGGGAGGGGTGTTAAGCTCGAGGTCGTGCGAGAGAGGAGTACGATTAATTAGACGGAAAATCAAACCGTCTTGTTTTCAGTCATGTCAAGTAAGCGTAGTGAAGAGGTGGTGATTTCTCTTTATATGAACACAGTCAGTGACTAATCCTTTGTATCGGGAGGAATAGTGGTGAACGATCCCCCCAGCACTGGCTGCGGCACAAGAAGAAGATGGCAGGGTGGAGAACGGGTACTTGACCTCTGGAGAAGAGACTTCCAGAGAGGAATGTAGTGTAAAAGGCCTGGCACAGCTCAGGCAATAATCTCTGTCAGGTTATCTGGTGAGCGGCCGGCGGTGTGGAGTGGCACCGTCAGGATGGCTCAGAGATTTGCTACTCGCTGGCTTGTGAGGCTTCCTGGTGAGGTTTGGAGAGCACTGATCAGAGGGTTAGCTCTGCGGATAGAGGATATGCTCCGCCTTCACACTCGGACTTGATGAAGGAGGCCGAGATAGTTTAAAGAGGAATCGCGGCGGCTGGTAACATGTTACAGTGGTTTAGTCGAGAGTTTATGAACCTGGCATGTGCCGATCCTGGAGGACATGTGGAGGGTGGCATCAGGAAGGGCATCTGGCATAACAGCAGTGCGACATCAGGCATATGCAGACGACACCATCTGCTTTTACCAGATAATATCTTTTAACTGTTTCAGAGATTTATTCATGATATCTAGGATGGTGGCACTGTGGCCTCGCTCCTCCCTCGGGCATGCTTTCCCCCACGCCTGATGGGTTTCTTCAACCTACTCCGGTTTTCACTCACAGCCAAATTTGCTTCAAAGGTCAGGGGTAGCTTAGTGGTTAAGGCATTGGACTACGGTTCGGATGGTCCCAGGTTCAAATCCCACCTCCACCAAGTTGTTCCTGTTGGGCCCTTGAGCAAGGCCCTTAACCTCAACTGCTCAGATGTATAATGAGATAAAAAATGTAAGTCGCTCTGCATAAGAGCGTCTGCCAAATGCCTAGATGTAGATGCTTGACTTTTAGAATAACTGGTGTTCCCAAATTCTCCACTGTGTGTGTGTGTGTTCATGGTGTGCCCTGCCTCGCACCCTGAGCCCCTCGACCTCCTGCTACCCTGAACAGGATAAGAGCTTTACACCATGGAAATCAGCACCATTACTCAGAACTGATTTTCATTATTTTCATTAAAAATGAGAAGGAATATGTCACTTATGAACACCGTTATGTTTTCGATGCTCCAATTGCGTTGCTGAATCTGATAAGGCACCGTTGTGTACTACATACTCAGGTGCTGAATTTAAAGAGGAAGTGTCAGATAACGAACAGCAGAGGCTGAACTGCGCTGATTCGGCCCTAACGCGTCTCCTGGTCAGACGGGCCATGCTCTGATCCACGCAGGAACACGTCTTTCTAAAGACACTGTGCTGGAGTTCTCTGTTCATGGACACCTTCTTGCAACCAGGGACACGTGGTGACGATGTGACACCACAAAATCTCATCATCATCATGTCTGCCATGATCTTTAGGCAGCTCCACTTGCTGAGCTCCGGATCTCTGTCTCTTCAGAATTCCTCAGGAATACCTCACTCTGCATGTAACAAAGGGAAAAATCTCTGTGATAAAGGGACGTCGTTCAGAAGCTACTTAACTGGTTTATTGGTTTATAAGCAGCTCTTTACTGGGAGCTGTGAACTAGTCAGGTTTTTTAGGTGCTGTTTAAAGAAGTCTGCGCTCACTTTACACTCTGACTCTAACGGGGACGCTTTTCGTCCCGGACACATGGGTGAGCTCAGGGATCCGTCCAGCGCGCACCAGGGACGGCCGTCTATATGTGAATGAGCTTCATGTTGTAGACACGAGATTATTTAATGTAATTCTGACTCCTAACATACACTCAGGCTTTTTCTTTTGCAATTATCTAAATGAACCAAAGTGATGAGTAATATTTCAGATCTGCACACTAAGCCGTCCACTCACACTCACACATCTGTCACTTTACTCGGTATTAGAGATCAGATGCTATTTAAAATCTTTCTTCACAACACCAGTCTGGACCCCTCAGATCGCGGGACATGGCCCCTATGTCGTGTGTAAAGGATACTTCCACTCCACGATGTTGATGCAGGCTCGTCGGATGGGGTTTTTCAGGGTGAGGCAGAGGAGTGAGTGCGGGGTGCGCGTGGCCACTGTGCTCGTCGGTTTCTTGGGCTTGCTGTAGTGCTGCCGCTGTTGCTGTGTAGAACTCGCAGTGGAGATGCGTGCCGCCGCTGCGCTCCTTATCAGCTTGGCCTCGCGCGCCGCATCGATCGCTGCCTGCCAGCTGAGGGCGGCATTAGGCGTCGGTATGTGTTCTGGCGCCAGACCTACCATGCCACCTTTACTCACACTGACGCTGTGCTCCTGCTCACTCACATTAGACACCATAACCAGTGACGGGCTGGTGTAGTTCGAACCTGCACAGAGAAACAGAGCGGAGGAGTCAGTGTAGGAGGACACAACAAACACACACACACACACACACATATAGTGCAAAGCATGCATAGTCCAAATCAAAACTGTATTATTTTTCATTTTGGTATCCAAGTCTGATTTTCATGTCGTGCCACTTACACACACACACACACACACACACACACTCAAGCTGTTTCTTCACTAAAGTATAATATCTACTGCAGGATTCTACCTCAATAACATGTGATTGTTTTTATAGAAACACATTATTATATAATATATCGCCAGTCTTTATGAAAACTATTTGACTTTTATATAAGGATAAATCGACAGCAGTAAGTAAGTGGCGTTTACGCCGCTGCAGGTTTAATGGATTGTTATTTGTGTGAAACCTTTGAACGATGAATATTTGATGTCGCGTGCTCGGCAGCATCCTGAACAGTGCTGGAGAATATCTGAATATCTGAATGACCCTCTCGGACAGGTCGTGTTCGGACGTTGTTTAAGATCCATTACATCCTGAGACTTGGACTTCGCACCTCTTTCGGGTTTCAGAACGATCGTCATGAAACAGCTTGGCAGACGTTTTTATTGACTAAAACATCCAGTACTTAAGGGAATTCATGATGTGTTGAAAGAGCGCCAGGGCCAACACAGTCAGCAGGTTCAACGCAGCGGTGATCCTCCAGAAGATCTTCAGGGATCCAGGTACCAAAGGTATTTTGGTACCTGGATATATTTGTAATGGGGAGCCCTTTGACTTTTTTTAAACAGTAAGTCAAAAAGTTGTCAGTAGGTAGTGTAGTATAAATGTGTCAGCCTAATGGTGGCGCTATGAGCCATGTTTTGGAGAACCGTGAGGTCTGTGGAACACGTTAGGCAATTTCATCAAAACAGATTTGATTTTGCTTATTTGCATTTTGTGAAACCTACTTTTGCAAACTTGCGTATGATTTGCAAGCCAGTTACCCAGCAGACTGTAGCATGCAATAAATATTAAAACACCTTTCCGACATTAGTAAACAATATGGCTGCCACATGCCCAGAAATTCTAATGAGCTGGCGCCTGATATGTTCCAACAGCTGTGACTGATGATGGCTGGCAGGGATTTGCACAACTCATAACCAGAACGCGGTCCGGAGGTCCACTGTAATGTCCGGGGTGCGGCGGTACACGGGAGGGGGCGGGGCTAAAGTCAGAGTGCAGTAGTGTGTGCTACAGATCCACGGTTCTGCTGAAGCGCTCCTGAGAGCTCCTGATCTGGCAGTTGGTGATGTCACACACTTTCGCAACGCTCCCTGATGTTTTCATGACACAGAAACGATTCCTCAGAGTCTCTACAGTATTGTGAGAGAGAGTGCTGTAAAGTCCACATCAGGAGATTTTGTGTCACATTTAAAACACCATCGAACAGAACGAGCCAAACGTCCTAATATAAAACCAAACGTCACTGATCTAATCCGACGTCCACATGTCCCGCAGAGCCTGCGCAGGTATAGGTGACGTGAGACAGAAGGGCGACGCCCACCCTGACTTTAAACTCATGACAAAAAGCTTCTGACCGTCTGCTTCTCTCACTCAGGTTTGCCAACATTACACTTTTCATTCTACTAATTAATGACACATCATGTTGAGAGACACATTTAACCTTATTGATCATTTTAAGACGAGTTAGTCTCGGTTACTGCACCACAGCGGTGTAATGGTTAGCACTGTGACCACGCCCCTCCGGGGTCGAGGCTGTGAGTCCCGCCTCAGGTCTATGTACCATATGTGGTTTGCTTGTTTTCATGTTCTCCCCAAGCTTGGTGGGTTTCCTCCGGGTTCTCCAGTTTCCATCCCACAGACCAAAGTCATTGGTGTCCCCGAATTCCCCATAGTGACTGAGTGTGTGAGTGAATCCCTGCCTCGTTCCCTGGGACGGTCCCCCATGTCCCTGTACATGATAAGAGTGTTTTGCGTGTTTTTCCCCCATGAATCACAAACTATCTAACTAGAGGCATCCAGATGTTTCGGCTCGTTTCAGTCGCCGGTCTAGAATGACATTTGCGTCCCATTGTCCACCCTCTACTCGGGTCACAGACGTCTCTACAACACTTTCTGCATGTGCCACTCACTCAGACTCACTTCCTAACATCCTCATATGGCTGGAATAACTGTGTTTATATACAGAGAGATGTTTTTTGTTTCCCCTAAAAGTCAACAATAAACATGGATTGTGCCATCACTCACACGAGCAGGACTGAGAGAGCCGGTCCACGGGTGTTTAAATGCTGAGGTCCTTACAGGTATGTGTGTAGATACAGACATCAGATAGTCAGGAGGGGGTTAAATGATGGGCAAAAGAGTGCAAGTGTTGAACTAAAACCACATCTAAAGACCTCATTACTCCACTTCTGTAATTAAATACTGAAGAGTTCGACAGCAGAATGAGAGAAAAGACACTTTCTGACTTTTGGCTGATTGTTATTCTCTGACACGAGAGGCTGTCTATAACAAAACGTTACATTCCAGAACTATCACTTCATTTTAGAAATCTGTTTATCACATTTTGTTGTCATTTTGTTATCACATGGGTTTAGATCCTCCCGAATCCCGTGTGTGTTGTGTTTATAATGTTTCTTCAATAATCTTTGTGATTAATAAGATTTAGTTTGGAACAAAACTCAATACTTTTCTGCCAGATCGAATCTGCTGCCGCTGCGTTCTGCTCGGGTACACGGCCACGATCACGGCACGAGTTTACTAGAGATTTCATTAAACCTCAACCAACACGTTATTGGTACTAAATTGTGCACTCACTGTAATTAAACACTTGAGCTGGAGCTGCTTTTTTCTGCTGAGACGATTAAGTTTGAGAAACAGCTGTAGAAATGTGAAACACTGTTCTGAACTGTAAATACTAATCAGTGGAAACGATTAAATCGATTTGTGAGAGTGTTTTTCTTTATATTAATCGAACCACTTTAACTCGTATCCAGTTTTCAGTGTAAAACCTGCAGCATGGAGCTCTACTCGTTTTAAACGCTTTACTAATTTCTAGCACAAAAAATTCTCACGTTCCCAAACCAGGGCCAGTCTGAACTCAATTAGAGCATTTCCCCAGCATTTCCCCAGCGTTCTGTGGATGGTGTCTTGTCTTTGTATCCTGGCTTGTGATCTCGTCTCGTTCTTTTGGACACTGGTCTCTTCTGTTTTGTACATCGCCTGACCCTGTCACTGATCTGACCACAAGCTTGCCTCCTGATTTGATTTTGTCTGCCTGCTTTCTTAATAAACTCCATACCTGACCTGGGTACAAATACAGTCTCCTTATGGTGAAACCTGAGTGATGTCTCCCGGCAACGCGCGAGCGAGCGAGCGAGGTCCGCAGCTCTGAACCGTCCCTGATTAACTATGAACTGCCTATAATGAGAACAGCACCTTCCCATGGGGGGAGGATACACTCCTGCCTTTAGCCTAAAAATGTAGCCTAGTTGTCTATAACGCATACACTTCTCCACAGCAAGACACTCTGTCACAGGCAGCAGGACAGTAACCGTAACCACCACTATAACCACCATCACCAGTTTAACCACAACCATCAGTATCGAGATAACCACCAGTGTAACCATCACCACTGTAGTCTAACCAAAACCACCAGTGTAACCATCACCACTGTAGTCTAACCAAAACCACCAGTGTAACCATCACCACTGTAG
>QMIH01002513.1:44677-65188 GCA_003987875.1 Clarias batrachus | reverse complement strand
TAACCATCACCACTGTAGTCTAACCACCAGTGTAACCATCACCACTGTAGTCTAACCAAAACCACCAGTGTAACCATCACCATTGTGCCAATGATCTAGAAGGATTTGTAGACTGTTTGAGTTTCGTGTCTTGATGTTGTCTTGTTGTCTTGCTGCACATTAAGCTACTGCTAATTAAATTGATTAAGCTAATCGATTTAATGACTGTAAAATGTAAATCACTGGCAGCATTTCAGGTTTGCTTCGATATCATTACACATTATTTTAAATATTTACATATTTAAAATATTTCTACTGCATGAGAATATGCAAACTTTGCAGACACAAATTCACAGCATAATTTTTTCTTTCTTTCTTTATCTTATTCATTCAGATATCAAACTCCTACATGAATTTCTTAAAGTATTATCGAGATGCGATTTTGTATGAGATGTTGGGGGACAGGGTGACGCTTGTCCAAAGTCGAATAAACCACCAAACACGTACAAACTGGCTCGGCAGCACGGCCTGTTTCAAGATGGCTACCACACAGCAGACTGGCACTCACTCACTGCTCACTACTTTCAAGAACTTTCCATGAAAACTGTGAATGTCCTCAATCAAGAACACAAAACAGCGAGCCACTGAACCGATGGCTGAAGATGAAATGCAGTTCACTGCTCGAGGGGAAAGTGCGTGATATTGAGAGCAGACTGAGGAAATGAGAACTATCGGGTTGCAAGACCAGCGTCCAGCTGAATTTCTTCAGCCTCGGATCCTCAAAGTGCTGGGAATAGAGAGACGAGGACGTCCTGATCGAGTGCAGACCGCAGTAATCACCTGACAGAGAAGCCACGCCTCGAGCTCAGAGTGGGTGCCAAAATTTTTGAATTCCACAGGTAGAGGTTGCAGATTTTCCATGCTTATTTTTATTTTTTTAAGTATCAACATGTAGACTGTCCACTGTCACTTTTGATGGACGTGTAACGCCGACTTTATCTAAAGTCTGAATATGTGAATATTGTATTTCTCTATAAAACCTCAATAATTAGGAAAATGTGAAAATGAAAATTGGCTGGGTCCTGGCTACTTGTTTATAAAACTTTGGCATTTACAGTATAAGAGGGTGTTAATGACTCTCTTGGGTGATGTGATTTAGTTTTAGGGAATATTGGATCCAGAAACCATCATCCTGGACCATGTTTATACAAACTCCTAATGGCTTTATAGTCAGTTTTTTATGACTGTGTGCACTAAAGAGAGAAGATACATAAAGACTTTAATGATCTCTGCAACAAACATTAGACAAATCCACATGGGTTTTCCCCTAAAACACTGTTCCTGCACCCTGGCCCTCGAGCTAGGTGCTGAGAAAGCAGTGTCATGTGCTGGGCAGGAGGTTTTTCAGGACCAGAGCTGAGACCTTCAACACGTTCCTCAGTTCATCAAAGCTTTTCCTGATCAGTGGGAGGGAACTTCAGGGAAGTGCAGAACATGACATTACACATATCGTAATTATCTCATACCCTAAGGGCAAAGGATGCTCATGCGTTCCTCATCTCATCGAGACTTTCAAGAACTGATTATTTTCTTCTTGTAATCTGGTAGACACTGCTGAATACTTGATTCATCAGTTAGACCAGGCCTGAGTCTAATTAGCACACCAGTATAGTTAATAATCCCAGGTAGTCCCTGGTAACCATGCTGACTCCACAGATCATTCAAACTTTCAAAGCGTACATCTGAGGAATCCTAATTCCCTACAATTCCCAAAAAAAGAAAAGCTAGAAACACTAAATTGAGATGTAGCTTGGTGCCCAGTGTGTGTGTGTGTGTGCCTCTCTGGAGCCCTGGCAGATATTACACGTTATAAATATGGAATAGACCAGGGAGACAGATCGTCTCATTTATTTTAGGGGGAAAGGCAATTCTGTAAAATTTGTCATTAGGAATTAAAATAAGAGAAAATAAGAGGATAGAAATGAAGTATTTATACAGTACTGTGGGAATTTGAATAAACCCCAGTGTTAATCTTCTCTTCCTCAATAGAATCAAACGCAAGTAAAACAGGTTCTGCTAGATGATGAAAGTCAATGTCCTGATGGCTTAAATGCATGATGGTTTAAATCCCAGGTATAAGGGTGCGTTTGACAACAAAATCCATTCATCATCCCTTACGTCATCTTACATGATGCCTATTTTTAAACAGCCCCATGGGTAACGCACAGCCTCATGGGTAACGCACAGCCTAATGGGTAACGCACAGCCCCATGGGTAACGCACAGCCTCATGGGTAACGCACACTGTAAAAAAAAACTTAAATTTTACGGTAAAAAACTAGCAGCTGTGGTTGCCAGAATTTTACCGTAAAAAATATGTTATTACACTGCAAAAAAATAAAGCGTAAATTTTACGGTAAAAATATGGCAGCTGTGATTGCCAGACGCTTACAGTGAAAAATATGGTAGAAATGTTTTTAGGTTGTACGGAATTGCACTCATTTTATGGATTTCAGTTGTTGTTTTTTTTCAAGCCTGGCTGGGAATCAAACCCAGACCCTGGCGGTGCAAAGCGACAGTACTAACCACTACACTACTGGCCAGGCGAAAAAAAAAAGAAACAATTAAAGTCCATAGAACATACAGTATAATGAGTGTAATCCTGTACAACTAAAAATGTTGCTACCTTTTTTTATGGTAAACTTCTGGCAACCACAGCTGCCATTTTTTTTAAATGCCATTTTTTTTAAATTTACGGCTTCTTTTTTTACAGTGCAATAACGTATTTTTTGCGGTAAAATTCTGGCAACCAAAGCTGACGTTTTTTTACCGTAAAATTTACAATTTATTTTTTACAGTGCACAGCCTCATGGGTAACGCACAGCCTCGTGAGTAACACACAGCCCCATGGGTAACGCACAGCCTCATGGGTAACCCACAGCCTCATGGGTAACSCACAGCCYCATGGGTAACGCACAGMCTCATGGGTAACCYACAGCCTCATGGGTAACGCACAGCCTCATGGGTAACGCACAGMCTCATGGGTAACCYACAGCCYCATGGGTAACGCACAGCCTCATGGGTAACGCACAGCCTCATGGGTAACCCACAGCCCCATGGGTAACGCACAGCCTCATGGGTAACSCACAGCCTCATGGGTAACCCACAGCCCCATGGGTAACGCACAGCCTCATGGGTAACCCACAGCCTCATGGGTAACGCACAGCCTCATGGGTAACGCACAGACTCATGAGTAACCCACAGCCCCAAGGTCTGTGTGGGAGCAAATCAGATACTTTTCATTAGATAAAAGTCTACAGACTACAAAGGGAACAAAAATCTCCAGGATTTCTTTTCGGGACGCTCCGGACTCGCTATGTGCCATCAGTCCTCTATTGCTCCAGGAGAATCAAAGCTTTTAAGCAGCTTGCAATGTGATGCCCAGTGTGTTTGTGAAGAGACTGTGTAATGAGGAGGGAGATGATTCTGCTGTATGCATGGTTACTCTAATGCATGTTGTCTTTTCCCAGGAGCTCCTGTTCAGCGCATGGGCGCTCAGAGACCAGTTGGAAAAGTAATTGCTACATCCTCGTTCTCTTGTTTCTGGCCACACCCGCAGTCTATGAGTTTGGGAAAAATAATGACCTGATCTTGAACAACAGGACCGTCTGACACGAGCAGTGCATCGTGTGACCTGTGACCTCGCCTGCACTGATGATTGGCTCTGCAAGTGTGCATGGCATTCGATGTCTTTCCTAGATAACAAGTCACCACAGAGACATTTCTGTATCCCCGTTCTTCTATTATCTTTTTTTGAAACTGACATTTCATTTCATTGCCTTTGCCTGAGCCATGGACCTCTGGACCTKAGCAGATTATCAGTCCTAAATGAACTGGTTCAAAGATTCAGAGCCGGTGCAAAGTTAATCACTGGGCATGTTAATTAGGTTTGTGATGTTTGTCTCGGGCAGAATAAAGAGCAGCTCTAAGTGTGCGGTCATTTAGTCCATGTTCACAGACAGAGAAGTACATTTATTGACGTTAACCCCCCTGATAAGCCATCTAACGTATGATACAGCTGCTGAAGTGAATCAGGGTATTATACAGTTCTTTGCAAAAGTATTCATACCCCGGATGGGGGCATGGGAGGGCACAATGATAGACCAACACAAAGTGGCACATCACATAAAATCCCACTAAAATACATTTACATTTACGGTTGGGACGTGACAATATGTGGAATAGTTCATCCTTTTGCAGGAATACTTGTGACAGTTCTATGTGCATAAGGTTAGGGATCTCACCCAAGGGCCCAACAACTGACAACCCAGTGGTAACAGCGGTTTAAAAACCCCGACCCTTTGGAATGACTGATCCCTGATCCTAAGAAAAAGTATTTTAAGAAATCCACCTTAATGAATTAACAAATAAATGTTATTTTAAATACCCTGTGTATATTCCTATTATGAAGGTGTAAATGGGTTCACTTGTCGTTCTCCAGTGTGGGAGAGCAGCTTCGCTCCGGCCCTGCTGTCCTCGAACAAGATTAATCTTCCACTCTGGAGATTACTGCATGTGCTCTCTCTCTCTCTCTCTCTCTCTCTGTCTCTCTCGCTCTCGCTGTCCTTTACTGTATTTCATTCTCCTCTCCTTTCTCTCTCCTCTGGTTGTCCTCTGGTCCCCTTGTTGCCTCTCATGGTCTCATTCTCATCTGCCTTGTACCTTCCATAGCCAAGAAATAATTAACTGCTCTAAGTAAAATCAATTATGTTAATTAGATCAGCAGAGCTATTCTGGAGAGTTTGGGCCTGGGAGGAGGAAGAGTTGGAAAGCTGTGTGACCATGTTTCAGCCCCATATGCTGCTCTTGGCTGAGAGACGCGAAAGCCAATGTGTCGTGTGTTTTTTTTTTTTCGGTTGTATCCTGACCCCCTCATTGCCTGCTGTGTGTTCTGTGATGTGTTCCTGATCAGCACGGTGATGTAAGAGTGATCATGTGGGTTACCGCGGCCTCGGTCATGACATGGTCATGATCTCATCCAGATGTTCAGAGACCCTGAAGACCCCAAGACAGTTATTACATCATGTATCAATTGATATATAATATTTTCATGTCATACACTACTGCACTGCACAAGACTGTAGAGCGTACTGTCTGTATTGTAGCAGAATGTGAGATTTGTTTATTTAATTTACACACAAATGCAACAATACCCAAAAGCATATGGCGATGTCTCCTCCGGGAACGCCTGCTATGATCAACCAATCTGGATCTCTGAGTGAGTCCCTCTGACACCTCGTCTCCAGAAGTAAAACACAACAGTCTTGTCATATGGTGTGATTTACTTCGTGCGAGTGGAGATGTTCGAATGCAGAAGATCATTTAGTTTGTATAACGTCATGACGCGCACCCTGTCTCTTTTTCAATCTTTTTTTTTTTTTGTTACGTGGGATTGAAGGAATCATTCCAGTCCCTTCGCCCATTTAATCCCAGCTAAGAAACTATCAAATATACTGTGTATACACACACTGCCTTTATTAAATGCTGGAAAGATACAGTATGTCTGATCCCTCAGCTTCACAGAARGAATGTGATCAGAATTAACGTCCTGAACGAGCGTGATGTCAGCATTTGGTGCAGTTGAATGATTTTTAAAAAATCAGTCTCAGAATCACTCCTAGGAATCAAGTTCACTTAGGACTGAAAATATTCCTAGCTCAGAGTAGGACAAAACTTCTTCTACTTTCAGCGAGTAGAAAGAAAGCTTTATGCACACAGACAAAACTTATACAGTCCTGTAGATGCGTGACTAGACTGCATGACGTCATCCTAATCAGACTGCTCCGATCACTACTGTTTACAGCCGCTATAATGGAGCTGTGTAGAACGGTCATAATCTGATCAACGTGATGTCAAGAAGAGAGTGAAACTGGAGAGTTGTGGATGAGGGATTAAAATGTAAAGACCGTAACATTCTTCCCTCTAAAGAGTGGAGGCAGTTTGTGAAACCATCAGTGCCAGTTTGAAAAGGCTTCAGTTTGCTAGGGAGCATAAAGCTTGGGTTTTGGATAGATAGAACGAGGTCATGTGACCCGTTGAGTCCAGACTGAGTCTCTATTCCAGAGCGATGGGCACGTCAAGGTACAGGTCTCTCAGACTCCTCAGTCCATCCACACAAAGATACGTCTGTAGAAATGAGGGACTCTAAACCCTGTAGCTCCACCCTTCGCTAACGGCGCCTCATTCCTGCCCTCCCTCCTCTGGCTTCCTGTAGCTGCTGCATCAGGTTTAAACTTCTGATGCGTACCAAATGCAGTCCAGCACCGCAGTGGTGACATGCTCTTCCCCAGATGCGTGAGCCAGGTTTAAGCTTGGGGGTTTAAGTGAGCAGACAGATTTTAGGCGTCCACCAGATACAGCAGCACCAGTCCACTTTCTCCAGCGCTGTGGCCAGATGTGTGCGTCCCTTCATCGGGTAACTTGTCATGTCTTCATGTCCTCCTTAGGAAGCGTTCCCCTCTTTATGAGTGGTGTAGCTTTCACGGCTTCGATAGTTTCTGTCCGTTCAAATCAATTTCTGGTTGAGTTTCTTGAATCTACCTGTGTTTGGACTACTGTAAACTCAATCCTTCCCTGAGTTCATTAACAACTTCGTTCTGTAATTATTGTTAGTTATTGTTTTATATCTTGGGAGCAGCTGATCTTAGTGCTTTAGCCCGGCACAGGTTTTCTGAGATACTGTAGTAATGCCTGCTGGAACTAATGATATACACCTTCATCGGTCAGAGGTTAGTAAGAATAACGTCACATGATGTGAACTTCACATAACTTCACACACACCTGCTGCTGTGTATCTGTGTAAAAGCCCCACCACGCTTCAGACTGCACATTACTGCTGCTTGCTCTACGTACAGTATTATAGTACATGTGACACACACCATGACTACTTGCACCACCTTGCACACTCCGTTTATGTCCATCTGATACGTACTCAAGTTCCCCTCGTCATTATTTATTCTTGGACAATGAAGAAACTGAACCTCCCGGTTTTAGACCACAGTAATTCATTAGTATGGTGTCGGGCCTCTTTTTACTCCCAGTACAGCATCAGTCGGTCTTGGGAATGACAGCTATGAGTCCCTAGAGGGATTTTGAGCCGTTCTTCTTGCAGAATCGTGTCCAGGTCACTAGGTGATGCAGCTGGAGAAAAACGTTAACTCACTCGCTCCTCCAAAACACCACAAAGTCTCTCAATAATATTTAGATTTAGACACACCAGTCTCGCTGTGTGTATTGGTACATTATCATCCTGATACACGGCGCAGCCTTCAGGATACAATGTTTGAACCACACATGGTCCACATGGTCCTCCAGAATGGTTCGGTAGCCCATGGCAGTGACGTGCCCATCTAGCACAGGTATTGGGCCTCAGGAATGTCATGACATCGCAGCCCAAACCATCACCAACAATTTATCATCTTTTGAAATAACTGTGCAATTACTCTGCTAATTAAACCTTCACATTCTGCTCGTACTGGTGGAATGTGCAATCGATGAAGATTGACCACCAGGATGCTCAGATTTAGCCATGAAACCTCCAACATTAAACATGCTGTAGTTTGCTCTGGCCACATCCCAGTGCAACATGGCGACATACAGTACTGTAGCTTACAGCAGGTTATAGTTGCTGAACCGCCGGATGTCCAGGGTGTGCACTGAAAACAACAAGGGCTTCATAGACAACTGGAAGACCTTTGAGGGCGAAGCTGGCCTGTTAGGGCGGGACGGTGTCCATCCCACTCGGGAAGGTGCTGCTCTCATTYMYTGYAGTATAGCACATAGTCTCAGAAGAGGCCTAGTTAATCAGGTTCACTGTGTTGGATTTCAACAAACTGCACTATAGTCTCCATCTGTCACAGTCTCTCTCTCTCTCTCTCTCTCTCTCTCTCACACACACACTCTGACTTTTGTTTGCTTTTAGGACTCTTATTTTTGAGGGACTTTTGTGGTATCCACGTTGTAGACATCTGAAAGGACAGGCTGGGCGTACCCGCTGCTCCCATTGGCTGGTGCGGAGACATCATGCTGCCATATTGGTTGTTGCTAGGCGACTGAAAGAAAGGCTGCATGCGGTCAGGTTTCCTGTGTCTGTTCTCTATATACCACCTCAGGTTGTGTCTTCTCCTATATTTCATTAATATTGTTTTGGTTTGGAATAGTGCGACTGTATTGATCTGATAAACTAGTTTGCGTTATTGTGGAGTGCAGAAGCATCAGCTCATCATGATGAGCCAGTATAAACCCAGTCCAGCCTTGAATACCAAAGCGAACCTGCACTCCTCGAAAGTTACATTCAGCAACAGTTATTATTACTGTTTTTTCATAGACATAGAAATAATTCCGAGAGCCTGATATCTGTTCATTTGTTGTTATTATTATTGTTATTATTATTGTTATTGTTATTATTATTAGTATTATTATTAGTATTATTATATTATTGTTGTTGTTGTTATTATTATTATTAGTAGTAGTAGTATTGTTATTATTATTTATGTTATTATTATTATTGTTATTATTATTATTATTATTATTATTGTTATTATTATTATTATTATTATTATTGTTATTATTATTATTATTATTATCAGTAGTAGTATTGTTATTATTATTAGTAGTATTGTTTTTATTATTGTTATTATTATTGTTATTATTATTATTATCAGTAGTAGTATTGTTATTATTATTATTAGTAGTAGTAGTAGTAGTATTGTTTTTATTATTGTTATTATTATTATTATTATTATTATTGTTATTATTATTATTATTAGTAGTATTAGTATTGTTTTTATTATTGTTATTATTATTATTAGTAGTAGTAGTAGTATTGTTATTATTATTAATGTTATTATTATTATTATTATTATTATTGTTATTATTATTATTATTATTATCAGTAGTAGTATTGTTATTATTATTAGTAGTATTGTTTTTATTATTGTTATTATTATTGTTATTATTATTATTATCAGTAGTAGTATTGTTATTATTATTATTAGTAGTAGTAGTAGTAGTATTGTTTTTATTATTGTTATTATTATTATCAGTATTGTTATTGTTATTATTATTAGTAGTATTATTATTATTACTTTTATTGGCTGAGCACATGGTTCCAGGTGCTTATGAATGTCAATGTGAACTCATCTCACTTTCCACTTCTTTATGCAACGGTCATCATAAAACAGTCTGATTTTTACAAGACATTCATCTTCTTCTTCTTCTCTGTCTTTTAACAAATGTCATGTTACCACTCTAATCATTCAAATTTCATCTCAGGGAGCTTTTGATCTCCACCACCCGCTCTGGTCTGGCTGACTCATGAGACATCAATTTACACTTTTAAAATGCAATACATCGTTTACTACCAGTCAAAAGTTTGTACACCCCTCTCTAACTCCATGCTCATTCCTGATGTTTATTTCTCTCTACACTGTAAAACAATACTGAAGGCCGGTTATCACACAATAACACACAATAATCTCCTCTGAACAGTTGATATTGAGATGTATATCTGCTACTTCTGCTCTGTAAAGCTTCATAACGGCTCTAATCTGAGGTGCTGGTTGAGGTTAATTGGTGATTTCTGAGGCTGGAGACTCTAAATGAACTAGGAACTGTTTCATCATGGAGCTCGATGGGGTTTAATGGGTTAGAGTTGTCATTGTTGTTGTTACTTAATGCCATGTGTGTCATTTCAAAGTTCTGAAGTCTACAGTACTGTTCTAGAGTGTAGAAAATAAATCCAAACACGTGTCCAAACTTTTGACTGGTACTGTATACAGTATGATGTAATAATGTCAATGTTTGAAAATGCTACAGATGCTACAGATTACGGTTTGGGTTTGTACAGTAGCACGTCCACCTGGCACGGTTATGCCGTTGACCCTGCCACACTATGACCAAAATGAAAAGGGTGAAAAGGATGAAATGTTCTGTCTGCAGCGCGTGCATTAGCCAGTCAGATGTGAGCAGGCGTGTGATGAGCAGTCAGTACGTCTCAGTGGAATTCTCATTCATTGTTTCTTCAATATTCTGGGGACCAAACTGACATTTTACAAATTAAACACATTTTACCGGCCATTAAACACACGGCACCAATAAACCCTGTCTGACCGCGGCTGCAGGGTCTTAGCTCAAGCTGACAGATGATCAAACTGTCAAAACTAAATGCACCATAAGTGATTTCATTACTAGTCTAATTGGGCTTGCGGTGTCGATAACACCAGAAGAAGCTGGAGTTTCTCAGTAGCATCCAGACCAGCGCAGGACCTTCTATACCGCGTGGGCGTGGCTGTGGCTGTGGGCGTGGCCGTGGGCGTGGGCTCTGTACCTGCAAACCAGTGTGTGCACAAACACGGCAGCTTTATTCACTATTATTATTTTGTATCCAGGGAACCTGTAGGACTGCTAGCAGGACTTCTCATCCCGCGTACGTCCCAGCGTCACCCTTCCCATGATTCCACAGATACGACGGTAACCGCGCAGCCTTGTCTGCTGTAACCATTCCTTCTTCTCACAATTTACAGTATACGTCTGCTCATGTGATCAGGTCCGACCCTGCTCTGAACCGTCGCTGTAGATCCCATTCCATCTGGAGAAGCAGCTCTCCTACCGCAGACACGGCACAGATGTAAAGCTGCTTACAAACATCGGAAATAAACACTCATTATAATGATGTTGTTTTTATGATATTACCCTATTAAGTGTCTTCATGTTTTATTTATTTCCATTCACTTCGAGTAGATGTGAATAATCATGTGCCAGATCAGGACAAACCTGTTGAATATTATTATGGGACACCGAGGACAAACGCTAACATGCTGGACGTGAAGGATTCTAGACTTGAGGGTTTGGAGATGCGCTGCCCCTCTGACCAAGAGGACACAGTGCAGGAGGATCGAGTGAGTGAGGACACGGGTTACCCGGAGACAGTCATCAGATTCATCAGAGCCATCAGAGTGGACTCGGTACTCGTAAACTGTACACTCAACAATACTGTATGCCGGAAATGTGACCGTTAATGATTTGATTTTTTGTTTTCATAGAAGAGTCGCAAATGATTAATCACATTTTTTAGGACGTTGAAGATCATCCGATCATAGCGGGTCTCAGTATTTGGCAAGTCCAGATGTGATCTCAGATGAACAATACATCTTTTTTTTTTTTTTCCACAGTGCCATTATTTATGTAACAGCAGTTAAGTTTGTCCCTTACTGTCTTTCTGTCATCGGCAGAGGTTCTCCACGTCCTCTCTGGTGGACATCAAGGATAAAACGCAAATAAATCAGGGTGAGGAATAAAACAGCGGTGGAGGTTATACTTGGAATGATCTTGAGACATTTACCGGCACGACGACACGCCGTCTCTCTCTCTCTCTCCCAGAGAAGACGCGCTCGTCAGTGACGGAGTGACTTTAATCAGCACACGCAACCTGTGCAACCTGTGAGACTCTTATACACCACCGTTCCACTTACTGTAACCTACACATCCTAAATCCAATCCTTGTCACTAATCATCACTCTCCCGCTTCAGCCTCACCGTCAGTGCTGTTTACTGGTGTTTCCTGTAAGTAGCGTGAGGCTGGACGATTGCTGCGCCTTGTACCCTGTGAAAGGAGAATGAAGGACTTCTCCCTTACAGTGAAAGGACAAGTTAACAGCCATGGACATAAAAATAATGACATCACTCTGTCCCTCGCCAGCTGCTATGGGAACAATGAAGCGAGGAAATGGAAGAAGCAGGAGCACGTCTGCCCTGTTAGGCATTTCAGGACCACGCTGAATAAACGCCGTGTTTTATAGAAATGCTGATTTTCGAAGATCCACTGGTTTCACTCCTGCCTCAGAGACACTCTGTTTACACAGCTGGTGGAAGACTTGTTTGTTTAAAACATCTGGAACCTTTGTGTCCTATGCAGAAATCTCAGAAACCATCTCTACCTTTTTTACCTCTCGCTCATTCTCTACAGTCGATCCCAGGAGACTCGGGGCACCAGGTGGGGTTCACCATGGACGGGGTGCCGATCCACCGCAGGGCAGCACACGAGCACACTCACACTCTTCTGGAATTTGGAAGTGCTATTTAAACTTCTCCACATGTCTTTGGACTGTGAGGGGACACAGGAGTCCTCGGAGGACTCCTTTGGGGTGTAATGGGGTCCATGATACAGCGCCCCCTCAGAGGAGAGAGGTTTATGGAGTTGTGATGCTGGGGCTTGAACCCCAGCAGGGGTCTTCAACTCCAATCCTGGAGGTCCAGTGTCCAGCACAGTTTGTAATTCACCAACACCCAAACACACCCACTGAACCTAGTAATTAACAGATTAGTTGAATCAGCTGTGTTTGAGAAGAAGAATCACTAAACTGTGTTGGACACTGGCCCTCCAGGACCGGAGTTGAAGAGCCCTGATTTAGAGCATTATCGTCTAGCCACCGCTGCTCCATACCTTTTGGAATAGAACAAAATACAACCTAATGAGAAAATGTGCCAGGGTCCTCAGAAAGTGCACAGGACCACAGGTCGCTTTGGAACGGGTACACCACGGCACAAACTTTTTTTAATTAGCTGAGTTAGGTATAGGTATAAGAACATGAACCCTGGGAACATGTGTCCGTAGTGTGTCCGTAGATTCATGTTCTGCTGCTGGTGAGAGCTCAAACATTTCCTGAATCACGCACACTCTACCTTCTGAACATGAAGATCTTCAGTGTGTAAGACGCGGGGAGCAGAGAGCCCAACCAGTTTATCAGGACATACAGTAAGTGGTAGGTTTAGTGAAGAGGGAACTTTATCTTGCAGTCTGTTGGAGGTGTACGGAATGGAGAACCTGGTCCTGAACAGCGTGATGTAAGACACTGCCTTGCCAAGTCAACAACCTGTTGCATAACTCGGCAACTGAGCAGCAACTGATCCGGCGAGTCAAACTTGGGCCTGTTAAGCAGACTTCCTTCATAACGTCCATTTGACTTTGCAGCGTAATTTGCTTTTATTGGTGATGAATGGAAATGCAGATGAACCCTGCAATGAACACCTGCTGCAATCTCCTGGCAAGACTCACCTTTGCGACTTGACAGATGCTCTCAGCTCAGAAAACTCTCGCTTACTTTGCTGGCTGTGCTCACATCCCTGTACCGCACGTGCCGTGGCGGACCGTTAGTGCGGACGCAAAGACGTACGGAAGGTTCTGCACATGTCGAGAGCAGGATCACGTACACAGTGAGGGTGGCATTTCCCTAAGAAGCCTGCACCTGTCACTTAGGAGACCAGCAGCATTCGCTTCGTTTTTGTCTGCCCGCTCTGTTTTATCCGTGGTCGCGGTGACTCAGCCTCTCCGTGTCCACATGCACCCGTGTGCTCAGGAGTAACAGCCACGCTGGAACCCTTGCGTACGCGATTCGGCACGACTCAAGTGTCTGCCACACCCACGACGTCTCCCCTCTGAGTTTAACTCCGCACTGATTTCCAGAGCTGAAGCGCCACGAAGCTCACGCAGCTCAGAAGTGCAAAACCTTGCGTCCATTTAGGAGAAGTTCAGCTGTAAGCATGCGGTCTATACGCCCTGCACCCGCGGTTTAACCCAAACGCCTGCGCTGGTTCCCGCGGTGAGGAAACACACCCGTCCCAGATCCCACTCTCCACTTTCTTCTCTTATGCAGTGCTGTTAATGATCCAGACAAGCTCTTACAGTGCTGAATTTCAAACAGCAAAGCTCCATGTGTGCGTCTAGAAAATGTGCTAAATGAAACGAGTAAACTGAGACGGGGCGAAGCGACGTCACGCCGCGAGGTTTAGATCCTCTCGCGTTCTCTACACGGCTTCGTGTTCACGTGTTCAAAGAAAAACAGCGCTCTCAGTGTTCTGGTTACATGAAGCTGGTTACATGTGATTACAGACAGCTGATTAAATCGGACATGTGCTGCTTTGATCAGTGTACAGGGTTCAACTCCAGCCACTGCTGCATTATAACACTTCTGTACTTGTTCGTTCCTTCCTTCATTCGTTTATTTGTGCGCGCATGATGGAACGTTAGAATGTGAAATAAGGAAAAAGTCACTTGCAGGGTTGCCAGGTTACATCAAAATGCCCACCTCAGATACAGCTTGAAGACTTTTATAGTGTTTTTTATGTAGAACTTTCTTTTCGAAGACGTCCTCGCGCTACACTCTGTGTTTCTGACTATTGTTACACTGGAAGTTCATTCTCTCACACACACACACACACACACACACACACACAACCCTCTGAGAGTATAGAACACACCCTCTTCTGGTTTAAATACTGTATGAATTACAAAAAAATTTCATGCGGGGTGCATGAACCCTGGGGTTGGGTGTGGGGTCCCGACCCCACTAGGCACACACACACACACACATACCACGTTTGCAAGTCAAAGCGCATGTTTCAGGATTGTGGGTGAAAACTGGAGTACCTCGAGGAGACCCATGGACACACACACACACAGAGCGGAGGAGAGATTCGAACCCCAACCCTGAAGGTACGATGTGACACTGCAGATACAGAGCCAGGTGATGTCATTGCGTTCTAGCAGCACTGTATTAAAGACACGTCTACATGCACAGGTCCTGCTGCCGTGTGGAGTCACGACTCTATTATTCACAAAGCATGTCGGACTTAGTTCTCGATCCTTTTCCATCCACTCTGACTGATCAGCTGTCCAGAAGAACAAGAGATTAAAACAACATCCATCGGTAGTTTTTGTCTGTTTGTTCTAAAGGTAAAAGGGGTTTACTTGGGGTTCCAAGCGGCGCAGCATTTACCGTTAAAAAGCCGAGAGGACATGACGGTCCTGGCTCACTGGGGACGGGGCGGCGTTTCCTCTTTTTCTTATCGAATCAGTGTGACAGAGATGCAGATGCAGAGAGCGGCGTACTTTTCCGAGATGAAGCCTGCATTAGATAGCGTGCCTGCTTTTAGCTCGTGACCGGAAGCGACACGTGTGTGTGTGTGTGTGTGTGTGTGTGTGTGTGTGTGTGTGTACGGTAACGTACATGACAGAGGAACCATGATGTCACACAACATTAGCAGCAGATTATAAAGGAGAGCCGAGTCTCAAATCACATACTTTACATAAAAAAAAATCTTTTTTTCCAAGCTGCTCCCAGCAACACATACGCTTCCCAAAATAACTTCCAGGTTGACATGGAAACCTACGGCACTCGTGAATGCACCGGACTCACAGTGTTCTCACACATTCAAAGTCTCTCTCTGAGTAAATAGAAATAACCAGCGATGAACAGTTACAACCACCGAAAAGGTTGTGACTTCATTATTTCATCCTGTCTGTCATTTATTTTCCTTCAGCCGGTAACGAGGGTCCAGGATCCGGCACGGTGAGACTCCGGGGTGTCCACGTCCCCTGTCCTCTAAATGAGATCATTTGTTTAATTATTAGCTGTTAGCCAACATAAATACGTTTAAATGCAAAAGGGTACATTTGCATATCGCAGATTAAATCACAACATGCTTTTTTTTCTTCTTTTTTTTTTTTGCATATTAATAATCCCTCTGAAAAACAGTCCAGTACAGTGTGAGTATTTCCGACAGCTCGATTGGAATGTTAGAGGACTCGCTCGTTACAGTAGACACGTTACAGTAGATTACAAATATCCTAAATTCATAATCTCGTTATAAAAGTATAGCAAACTCAAACAAGATCACAAAATCCAGAATACGTATTACAGAGGCAACGTTGAGTCAAACTATCAGTAACTAACTGTGCAGAACCTCATCAGTAGTAGAGGAAGGTGAATTTTACTCCAGTCCAAAGGACTCATTTTGTTCATTTTATATTTAAATACGGCGGCACAGTGGTGTRGTGGTTAGCACTGTCGCCTTGCACCGCCAGGGTCCGGGTTCGATTCCCGTCTCTGTGTGCATGGAGTTTGCATGTTCTCCCCGTGCTTGGTGGGTTTCCTCCCACAGTCCAAAGACATGTAGGTTAGGTTAACTGACGTTCTCAAATTGCCCGTAGTGTGTGAATGAGTGAGTGTGTGTCTGTGCCCTGCGTTGGATTGGCACCCTGTCCAGGGTGTACCCTACATCTAGGCATTTGGCAGACGCTCTTATCCAGAGCAACTTACATTTTTTATCTCATTACATCTGAGCAATTGAGAGTTAAGGGCCTTGCTCAAGGGCCCAACAGTGGAAACTTGGTGGTTGTGAGGTTTGAACCTGGGATCTTCTGAACCGTAGTCCAATGCCTTAACCACTGAGCTACCCTGCCATGTGCCCTAAGTCTCCTGGGATAGGCTCCGCCCCCCATGACCCTGAATACAGGATTAAGTGGTATAGATGATGAGTGAGTGAGTGATATTTAAATGCTTAAACTTTGGGACTATATCCGGCTCCCTGCTAGCACAAGCAAATAGTCCATGAGAGCTTTAATAAAAGACTTTTGCTGATCTGCCACACGTGCTGATCAAAAGATGCCAGGATGTTTATTAGTACCTGGAACAACAAGGCTAGAGCTGGGCACAATGGGCAACATTTACGTCCAAATAATAATAATAAAAAAGCTACGAACAGCCTTCGTATTAGCGTTCAGGACTCTCTACGCTGCAAACGGATCCAACTTCTCATGGCAGTTCATTTGGTCTCGTGAGGAGGGTTGCCAGGTCCTCCGTGTTCCATCCAAGCGTTCTGGCAAACCAGAATAAAAGATATACTTTTAAAATTCAGCTAATACCAGACGCTTCGCTGGCCACTTCACCTGTCCAGCTGTTAATGCCTGCAGCTGTGGCTGATTTCAATCACGCAGATAGTCAAGTCAAGAGTTTCAATTAGCGTCGATGTTAATAGAAGTGACATCTCGGTGACCGCGGCGCTGATTTGAGTATTAGATTGCTGATCTCCAGGGCTTCAAACACACAATAGTCTCTAGAGTTTTTCGCAGAGTAGTGTGAAAAGCACAAAACATCCCATTAGCAGCAGTTCAGCGGGTGTGAAGGTGTTACTGATGAGAGAGGTCACAGGAGGAGGAGGACCGGGCTGACAGGAAGTCCATGGATGTCTGCAGGATGTTAAATCAGTACAGCAGAAGGAGTCTGAGGATGCAGTGTGTTCTACAGTCCTGTGTGCAAAAGTCTTGACCCCCACGTTTTCATAATAAATGATGTACAGTAGATTAAATGATAACTCAGAAGTAATGTTCTAGACTGGACGTGATGAGAGATAAGGAAGTGAAGCATGGGGAGCTGTTCCTCAGGACCAGATTACACGTCCTGTGCAGGTGAAGATCTCAGTCCCGTATAAGGTAGAGGACACTCCAGACGTACTCCAGGACGGAGGCGAGCGGTCCTGAAGATTCTACAGTAGATCCCTGCTCGGTTTATTTTAGGTATGTGGCGAACGCGAAGATGTTCCGCAAAATCTTTCCGTCTTTAAAATGTCAAGATGGCAAGCGTTAAAGCTTCAGCATGGGTGTACTCATCCCTCCACGTGGGGTTTGTCCCTCGCACTGCTAATCTACAGGAACGATAATTCAGGCCATTAGCTCGCTGCTATGTTCGGCTCAGTGAGACGGTCGGCTTTTACACGGGGTTTTTAAAGCAGCTTTGAGAAAGAACGAGAGCCTGATCTCCAGAGAGGTGATCTAATATATGTACGAAGCCTACATATCAGACTTGGCCTAGATAAGGCGATGAGTCTGGAGATGGAGAGTTACTCCCGTTTCATTATTCTCTCCTTTAACCAAAGGAAAGGAAAGAGCCGCGATCCTGTGCCGAGACTCTTCTGTCTTTTGGCATATTTCTGTTGAAGATAATTAAACATGAAGGTGATCTTATTTACATGAACTCTGTAGGAATACCACCATGTGTTCCGCAGAAGACTCGGCACACGAGAGAAGGAACGCAGGGACGGCGTTTTATTCATCTCTTTCAGATCGATACGCTTTGGCGCATTTTAAATCGCGTCTCTGAGGACGAGAACTTTCTCTCGTTGTTTCTGTCCCATACAAGATGTTTAAAGTAGCTGAATAAATATAAAAGATAGCAAGAAAATCTCTCTCTCACACACACACACACACAGCTACAGTGATTACTAGTCATAAACAGCTGTTTCCTGCATCTGTAATTAGCAGATCAACTCCTTTCTTTCACTCGGCTCTCCTTTCATCTCCCCGTCGTGATGTGAGGACGACCAGCAGCTGCTCGTGAGACCGAGACACGTGAGACAGGAGATCTGGCTCGGTGGCACTGAGGCACTAAAGCCTGGGTTTTACTGCGTTTGGACTTTGGAAAGGCTTCAGGGTTTATATACCGGTACAGCACGTAACGAGCAGGTTTTACCGATCAGCAGTAATTAAAGTGAAATAACGACTTTGACGAGATTGTGTTGGCTAGACGCCTGGGTCAGAACAGTTGTTGGGCTTGAACCCCTGACCCTCTGGCTCAGCAAACCCGATCGTCAACCCGCCGAGCCCGACTGCCTAGAGGAGACTGCTAAACCGCTGCAGTTAGAATGATGTGTGTGTGAAGTGAACAATCAGCGACTTGCGGAGGAGCCGCGTCTCCAACCCAACATTCACCAACACTACTTAACTGGGACTCCTCTGGGAGACATGTCCCCGTCCCCCCTGTACAGTCCTGACCTCCCTCCCTCCAACACATGTACTCATTGTTTGGAAAACAACAAAAACGTTAAAGGAGTTCCTGGGAGGCCGGCGTTTTCGATCAGAACAGATTCTACCGAGAAATAAAGCATGTCTACTCTCTGAACTGTGACAATCAGAAGTCCTCGTTTAGATGGATTCAGTGCTGATGGACGTAACAGACATCGTCCTTTAGGAAAAGGTCTTCTTGATTCCACAGAGTCTTCTCATGTGTTTTAATTCATAGTTTTGGTATCTACATCTACATCCCAGTTCTCTTGGGATGAAGGGCTGAGATCCATGCAGGTAGAATTCCCACGTTAAACCCTGCAGCATTAAACAGGTGCACACACACACACACACCTTCCATCCACAGCTGAGATAACCTCACAGACTCTAGTCACACACACAGCGGCCGGGAGTCTAAACACATCTCAACAGCATCTGCCTCGGACAGTGTAGCAGCGTCTACTGCGAGGGAAAACATCAGGGAACAATTATACATCATCAGGCGAATCTCCCCAGAGTGAAGCTGGCAAGAAATTTCATTTCAATTAAGTTTCTTCAGGAATGAAGTGAAGATAAAGACTTAAACTCGGCGTCAGCCTGCCAGAAATCCATTTAGTTCTAATGCATCTTCTATGAGTTTACGTCTCCTGGTACGCCTGGGTCTCCGTGTTAATGAGCTCCAGACCAAAACCAACCGCCGGTGATGATTGTTTGGATCATCATCAGTGATTGAGAAGCACAAATTTATGATAAAACAAAAACATAAGAAAGGCTGTTAATGCATTCTTGACTCCTCCAATCTCTCTCTCTCTCTCTCTGCTGTCTGATCTAAAACTTGTTCCGTCAAACTTTCCTTACACTTGTATGTTGCTCAACAAAATAATAAGCGTGATGAACACTGCCTGGAATAAGAACATTAGACGTAAGAAGCAATGACGAGGGACTTCTGATTGTACAGAACGCCGTGTAAACACTCCCTTTACTCGTCTATTATTGCCTTACGTCTGAAACGCTGGCCTCCCGGGAACTCCTTTAATACCCAAACCTGTGGGAATGGCTTGGAGTGAGGTCAGGACTGTACTGAAGCCCTGGAAGGATTGAGCTGAACCCTGGACTTCCCAGTGYGTCAGGAACACATGCTGAATGAGCGTGATGAGAGCTCAGTCTCCAGCTCTCTTCATTGTTTTAAAACAGAAATAAAACATTTCCACCGATTTAATGACGCATTTGGTTTACCATGCCATGCCCTCTATATTTAACTTCACTCCATGTTTTTATTTTTGCACTTATATAAACACACTTTTCTTACTATTAATTCTGCACTCTGGGTTTACGTCCGCCGTGGTCTACATTTTAATCTTAATGTAAAACTGGTCCGCGGTGTCAAACGTATCACTAACACACAAACAGAAGCATTTGCACAATCTGTGTCGAGCACGAGGTCATGAACCATGCAGGGACGGCGCATGTACTGCGCGTTACTCACACACTGCATGGCACGGAGCCGGGCTGGGACGGGAATCTCTCCTGCAAAGACGTCGATGGAGGGATGGAAACAGTCCTGCTGGTGTATCTGATATATGAAGGACGAACCAACATGCCACACAACCTGCGGTCAGGCACGGCCAGCAGGGCACCTGTTCCCCTGGCACGGGCAGGCTCGGTCCCCTAAACCCAGGCCGGGTCTCAGGCGGGTCACGCGAGTGTCGTACTGGTACCTGTTCTGGAATATCTGCTGTTATTTAGGACACATGTCATGGTGAACATGTGGGGGAAAAACTGGGCAAAATTACGGAAAATGATTAACAGAACATGAACCCATGTACCAGTCCACTTACTGGTCTTAACACCAAAGCA
>QMIH01002512.1:2727-25457 GCA_003987875.1 Clarias batrachus | reverse complement strand
ACCATGGCAGACAGACGTTGTGTAATCACATGCAAAAGGTCAGTAATATTATTGTATCATTTTTTTTTTTTTTTTGCTGTGACAAAGTAACACGGTGTTAGATAAGTGTTACGTAAGCGTGAGTGGCTTTATGTTAGTGACTACTTACGGTAATGTTATAAGCTAACTGTTGAGTTTAGTCTTGCTTGTGTAGCTAGCATGAGCGTTTAGGTTCATATTTTCAGCACTCTTCGCTTCCATTGTCATTAACTAGACAGCAAATCAAATGCAGATGTCAACTAAACTAAACGCAAACTCTAGTGTTAGTGCTTAAGTAGCTTCTAAGTTCTAACTGAAATATCTCAGTTTGAGAAACACTGGATTAACATTACTGTTTTCATTCACAAACCTATTCATTCTCTTCTCTGCAGTAACTGTTTTTTCTATCCTGGGCGAAGTCACAGTCCAACATCACGGACAGTCCATAAATATTCACATCAGATAAAGCAGCTGCAAAGGCGCGAGCGGTAAAAATGACAGTAGTGTCTCGCTCAGCTCATGCTCCTGTCCATGTTTGACGTGTCCTTGTCCTCTACGCTACTGTGTACATTCTTTTCAGTGTACAACTAGTTCACACACACCGTGCTCATGAACCTGTAAATCTGCTAGCGTGTTCGCTGTCTAACAGAAGAAAGTACCAAAGTTCAGTCACGTACAGGTGGACAGAGCGAATTACATTTACGGTTACGTTTACGTTCAGGCATTTGGGAAATGGTCTTATCCAGAGCAACTTTACAAAAGTGCTTTGAAGTGTCTGTCATTAGATAAATCCTTACACCGATTACTAGGTTACTACTGTAAGTACCATCACAATGTTGGGAAGGTTTGTTTTTGAATGAACCTTTATTAAAGTTTCATAATGTGTTTATTCAGCCTACATCGTACTTATACTTTTTCATCTTAAAGAGGTTTATAACACGCAGAGCTTCCAGGCTCCACGTCGTGCTTGTGTTCTTCCAGTGTGTGTAGTGTGTGTGACCGACACTAGAAAAATGTATTCCAGGAACCTTACAGTGAGAAAGTATTCAGGTGGATACAAAGAACCCGAAGGTTAAAACAGGGTCTGTGGTGATGCAGTAAATCGGGAGGGGAGGAAAAATCCTCCAAATGTTGACAAATATGAGAAAGCCAGATACTAACATTAATATGAGAAGAAGACCTGCAAGACGTAATAGACACTGCGAGTTTGATGATTTAATGTACGCACTAATATTTGTTGGCATTATTATAACTGCTGTGTGTTCTTTTTTCAGGTCCCGTGTCCTCTAAAGCAGCTCCAGATGGGACAATCTTTATAAATATCCGATTTTCAAAGAGTCCAGATTGTTGTTCGGTCTGAGTGTAAACTGTCCCAGGGACCAGAATTACAGTTCAGTTTAAAGAAAAGAGTAAAAGATCAGAGGAGTCATGAGCGGCCTGACCTGAAAGACAGCTGCATGATGTTTGTTTGAAGATCGGTTGAGAAGAATAACCCCGGTGCTTTTAAAAGAAAAAAGACAACAAAGTGCGAGTAATGTAAACATTATTTAACATTAATTTACATTATTCATTAAATTACTTGCATAGTATTTGAATTAAATTTGATGCATACATTAAATCATAAAACACTGGGCGGCGTCTATTTACTATTTGTGTTTCTGTGTGTTCAGTTCAGCCCTCTTTTAATTCAACTGTCTAAATAAATTCAAATGAAGAGTACAAGGTAGTAAAGTGTCAACATTGATTTCTCTCTATTTCTCCGTTTCAGTGTCTGAGTTTAATTTCGTAATAAACAAACGTTATCCAGCTAATCTCAGTTCTGCACTCGTCTCTTCCGATCTCCTCGTACAGCTTTATCTCCTGTGTGTGTGTGTGTGTGTGTGTGTGTGTGTGTGTGTGTGTGTGTGTGTGTTTTAGTGCATTTTTTTTTTGATGTCTTGAGAAATTGTGTCTGACGTTTAACCCCTGTTCTTTCACTTCATTGACAAATATAATGAGATCAGCTACAAAGAGTGTCTAATGTTGAGTTTTGATGTAGACACTTCTATGGTCGCACCAGGATCCTCGTGCCAGAGGGGGCAGGTTCTACCGCTGGGCCCGAGTGAAAAGGACTAAATCAGTCACAACCTGTTAGGAGTGTGTGTGTGTGACTGATGCACCCTTCAACCTCAATGGAGCGCAATATAATGATCCACATCCGGGTTTAGGCATTAGGTCTTCTTACACACAAACACACACACACACACACTTATATAAACACTATAATCCATGGGTATATACATACACACATGCTGGTTTGGTAAATGTACTAAGTAATCAAACTTTCTCTTTGCTGATATGAGAGCCAAACTCATTTGAGAGCCACACTATTTTAATTATAGAAGTGTCCGAGGGTTTTAATGCTGAGGCTTTGACGTTATGACCCTCATGATGAACTTGTACAGATAGATAGATAGATAGATAGATAGATAGATAGATAGATAGATAGATAGATAAACTCTATTTCTCATAATGTAAATTAAGTTGTGCTCTTTATACGGCACACAATAATTTAATATTATTGAATACACTCACACACACACACGATCCCACACACACATACACACACTTCCACACATACGCACGCTCACACAGCGAGCCAGTAAAAAGGCAGCGTCTCCCCACTGTTATGCTAATACGTCCAAACGCTTCAGTGAGAATCAGATATGAATTAAATGAGGCCTTGGGCCTTTTTAAAGAGAGCAAAGTGTGAGATTAAGGCCCCCGTGTTTGTGTGTGTGTGTGTGTGTGTGTGTGTGTGTGTGTGTGTTATATTAATCCAATGACATGCAAACTGACACAAGCAGCCACGCTCACTTACAATCCGATTACACACCCAGAAGCATGTCAATAGTATAAAAACATATTCACAAGTCTGCTTTTTGCATATTTAGAATTTAAAATCTTTTTTTTTTAAGCGCTGACTGAAGCCTGGACGCTGCTGGGGCAATAAATGTTGCTTAGGTTGGATGTGTGCAGTGAGTTAGAGGAGCACAGTCCTGTCAGCTGTCAGGTACAGACAAACAATTGAGAGGAACAACAACAAAAAAACTGATCTAAACACACACAGCAATATCCAGAATTATACTGAGTGGTACACAGTGACATGAATAAAAGCACGGCGTCTCATCAACAGCAACCAAGAAAATGACTGGAGGAAAATGGACTTAAAGAGTCGCTGGTGGAAAACTCAGCACAAGAAAATATGTAACAAAATGCATTTCATTTGTCAACTAATCAGCAAATCTGAAAACTAGTTCCAGTTAACATTCTGTTCTGATGGTGTACATCCTGAGGTCCAACACCACCGGCGTGATCAGCTGTGCACAGTTTAGAAAGAAAGGGAACTTTAACTCACTAGAATGTTTTAGTAGCTTGTTAGCTTGTTAGCTAGCTAAATTACTTTATTTCATACATTTCTAGCTACATAGTTAGCGTTCTAGCAAAGACAACACTTACAATATATTTCATTTAAAACATCAAATCAGTACTGCATTTAAAATTCATTGAAATAAATTAAATTAAATCGATATTGCTCAGCAAGCACTCAGCTAGCTAACAGTGCCCCTGTAACCTTTTATCACGCTGATATCACGATACTTAAACATATCTCTCATGATACTTAGTGTAGACATTGTGCAGTTTTCTGCGGTTAGGTGGATTAATAAATAGGTGGGGAAGAAATTCATAATTTTGCACTCTGTAATTGAGAATGAAACTAAATTTAGTGTTAAATTAAAGTGTAAAATAAAGTTAAACCTTAAAAACAATAAATAGAGTGAGCCAGAGTTCTATAAGAAGAGTAGAGTAGTGTGAGAAAACACTATTTAATATTAAAAAAGAAACATATATTAAAATACATTCCAAAGATAGAACAGACTTCTGAATGGGAGATTTGCACAACTGAATATTTATTAAGGACTCTTATAAAGTGTTACCCGTAAATCATGCCTGCATGTCAGTGTGTGTTAGGCTGCGTCCAAGTACGCAATGCATACAAAAGGTCTGCCTGAGGAGACAGAAATGCATTTAGAATAAAATATTAAATGTGTATTTGGAGGATTAGGACTGCACCTGTTATGCATGCTGCCAAATTTTCCTTTAATAGGCTTGATGCTTAACTTTTCAGTGTTCCTTTTTATTCTTTGAAACTCTTTTCTTTTTTTTGACACACACTCTCAGTGGTGTGGGTCAGCCAGAGGAAAAAAAAAACACACTGCCTAATCCCTGCAGTGAGGAATATCAGAGAACAGGTGCAGCAGGACAACACACACTGAACGCTTTGTGCGACGAGAAGAAAGCCCAAGCGATGTTAAACGCCGAGTTAATATGGATTTAATGCCTGTCAGGGCGCTTCGGTGTGTGAGCAGCGCTCCAAATCCTCTCCGGGTGTTCACCAGGGTACTCTCAGGCCACACCACATGTCTGCTGTACAAGTATGGTTATTTTAGGTAGTGAATATACTTAGAAATATGAAATTACACTGTTATTGTGGGTTAAATAGAGTAAAGATATAGATGGAAAAAGATCATTTCTATAGAAAAATGTTTTTTCTAAGTAAAATATTTGTATATATTTGTATATATTTGTAGTGTTGTAAATATTTTAATTGTCACAAAAACAATCTTAAGCTTGCTTCTTTAAATTTGTATATTTAAAAAAAAAAACTTACATAAAATGTTAGTAAGCATGCTGTTTTTAATGTTGGTCTTTATCATATACACACAGCACATGTTAGCATGTGAGCATGTCAATCAGCTCCATCACACACTTCCATGTTTAAACCTTGGCTCACGTGCCTGATGTGTGTGTGCAGAGACAATGAATGTATCACTTTATTAAAGATGTTTTGTGATTTCCATCACTTTAACTAAACTTACACACCGCATACTGTGCATCATGGGCCCCTGGGGGTCCTGACATTATTGGAGCCGCTCTTCACACCCTGCTATCCACTTTAAATGCATATAAGCTTTATTACATCTGATTCACATTTATTTAAAAATTAAAACTTTTCTTTTTGTTCATAGTTTTCTCAGTGTCAAAAATAACTAATGCACGTCAGTGCATTATCTATAACACGCACTTACACACTTGAGATTCAGTAAACACTAACTCCATGTTTATTGGCTAAAGCCAGTGTTGTGTTCAGCTTCAGCTACTTTGTGATGTTAATTAGGTTTCTTTTTTAAGTAAAATGTTGCCCATTAAAACAAAACAATAGTGTTTATTAAACACTGATCCATTTGAACCTTGTGTGTTTAAGTTCAGTGTTAATATCAGGGCAAGTTATTTTGGGTTTAAAGAGCTTGGTATGAGTTTAAAAGTCTGGCAGTGCATGTGCACCCTGATTGTGAATAAAGGCCATGGTCAGAGTGAGACAGATTGCACTGCGGTTTATTCTCTAACACAGCAGCTGAGGGTGACACTTCACGCTCCAACAGGATGAGACACACACACACACACACACACACACACACACACACACACACGCACAAAATCACTTCTGCTCCCTATGTTGCTGAAATGAATACAGACTTTTTTTTTCATATCTAACACATCTGTTATAAAGCGATTCAGTTACAGATCCATTTAAGAGCTTAAAGCCGTAACAGAGTGTGGATCGGATTTGAGCAAATGGAAGCATAAGTGATTTTTAAATGGGGATTTAATCTGTCTTTTATTCTGGGAACAGGAGAAAAAAATCAGATGAGTTATAAAGAAATAAACAGGCTTATATGGCTTATATTTAGAAATAATCTCTGTATTAAAAAAACTAAGCTCTCTAAGATAAAATTGAAAACTATTAAATTTAATCTAAATTAATTATATACTATATTTAAAAAATCTGTTTTTTTTCATAAAATACTATTATATTATAATAGACCTTCAGTTTATATCTACACATTTATAATTAATGATTTTCTTTACATATAAATTATATATAATTAAAAATAAGAGTTAAAAATATTGTTAATAGTTGTGAATTTTAATAAATGCATTTTAAAATAATGAATATTGAAGAGATTTTTAATTTATCTGCACTCACACATATAAAGATTTACAAATTTTGATTCTCAAGAATTGTGGAGTTTTTGTTCTTCACTAGTGAAGCCGAGTAAATTAAATATATATTGGAGTTTTAAGAAATCGCATTGCAACAAAATCAGAGGTTAAAAATCAGTGTTTAGTGCACTTAGATTTACACTGCAGGTAACAAAAAGATATTCAGTACGGCTTTAATTCACCACCAACATAATTAGTGCAACTCACCAGTGCGTGATTAAAAATATAGATTTAAAAGATTAGATATGCCCTTTGAGAGCAAAGAAACCCCAGTGAGTGATTTTTAAATGTCACGGTGTTCTGTCTGTTTTCTGACTGAAAGTTTTTGTAATGAAATTGTTTTAATAATACAGTTTTAATAAACTCTATTGTAAATATTCCAGTTTTCACTCCCTAATTGAACACAGAGGTTTAAACATGAAGCACACTTAAGTTATACGTCACATGAAAGTAAACACAATATCACTTACAGTTATTAGCTTGGACAACAAATAATGTTTATGGAGACGAACTACTGATTGCACACCAGAGCTCGGAAAATAAATGAATCTAACCATTATATATGCATTTTAATGTCCTTCAGGCAAATAAAGATATATATATATATACATATAATTTATATTTACTGTCATTAGAAATTTCACACACACATGTTTATCTTCCATGTGTGTTGTTTGCACATAAATAATATGAATATTAATGAACGGTGTAAACCGAACACTGCGGTGGGGTAGTTTGCACATCATTGTAGTTTGTGTAGTTTGCAGTCATTAGGAGTGTGTGATGTTAAAGACTCATCATGAGTTCAGGAGTGTAACCACCGCTGATGTCAAATTGATGTGTCTAATCCAGCCATAAATCTGCTCTGGTGTGTGTGTGTGTGTGTGTGTGTGTGTGTTAGCGGCTCAGTGGGAGCTCTTCATCACCACTCTGTCCCCCGTCCCTCTCCCGCTGTCCCGCCCTGCAGTCTCTCCGCTCCTATAAAGGCGGAGTCTCCCTGCACTCACCACTGCTCCTGAGGACTGTCTCTCTCTCTCACACACACACACACACACACACCCACACACACACACTGTCCTCGGCTTGACTCCCATCATGATGACGATGATGCCCGGTCTCGTGGCCCTGTACCCGAGTCTGGTACACCCCGCGCACGCGCTTCATCCGCAGCGCGCACCGGCCGCGCTGCACGCGCACTCCGCACCGAGAGCGCGCGCCGGCTTCCTGGTGGAGGATCTGTTGCGCATCAGCTCTTCATCCTCTCCCTCATCATCCTCTTCTCCTCGCTCCTCCACCGTCACTCCATCCGAGGCTCCCATGGGTGGATTCTCTTCTACAAAAACTCCAGGCAGAGACGCGACACACCTCACATTCGGCGTCAACGCCATCCTGGCGCACACACCCAAAAAAGGTGAGTCTTGGTTTATTTGTTTGTTTGTTTGTTTTCTTGCTTTATTTGTTTGTGCACATCTCTGTCTATCTAGCTCTTCATCTGTGCTAAATTGTAATATTCCCGTGAAGTCTTTTTAATTTTGCACTGTTGCAAACGTTTCGCTTATAAAACGTGTATGCTACTCTTTTTTTTTCATTTCTATTAAAACTTTTTAAAGGCGTGTACATAACTTTTAAAAAGTTATTATTATAGATAAAGTAATCGTATCTTTTTTTTTTCAATACAAAAATGATAATCAATGCTCTTACTGCTGTGTGAAGTGAATCCTCTGGTAACTGGGGAAGAATTTCTCTGACTCATAATGTTCAGATGCACAGCAATGAAAATGATCACAGGCTGCAGGATCATAAGTCACGAGTGTTTAATGTGGAGTGTGAATGGCTCTCACTCTCTTTAGGCAGTGTGAAACAAACATATGGGTTTCATGAATTAATAGTCACGTGATTTTTGTTTAATTGCACCTGGTTTATTATCAGTGGTATTCTTCGTTCTACTAGTAAGAGTAAAATGTGGAGGCCATGAAGAGTGTGTGTGTGTGTGTGTGTGTTTGTGTGTGTTTGTGTGTGTGTGTTTTATTTATTACTGACAGAGAACAGTGGTGAGTGTGGTGAGTTTTATTAAAAAATGTTCTATATGATCTATCATCTTCATGTCACTGTTGTGTGTGTGTGTGTGTGTGTGTGTAGTGTCGGTTCCTCGTCCTGTGCCCGAGGTCCACCCTAAAGCACTAACTGTCCCGTATTTCGATGGACCCTTCTATCCTTTCCTCCGCACGGCTTACTTCCCTGGTGAGTAACATTAAGTCATCACACACACACACACACACACACACACACACACACACACACACACACACACGGTCCAATTTGTATGCTTTTAGATAAATACCACTGAGCAATTAAAACATTTTAATTAACTAATTATTTAATTTCAAAATTATTTAATTAGCCTTAGATTATTTTTTTATTGTAAGTCAGTAACTGCTGGAAATTAATACAATATAAAAGCAAGAGATTTTGACGTGAAGGAAAATTGAACTGAACTCTTACACATTTTACAAAATAATAATAATAATAATCATAAACATAATAAAATAGTAATAATAAAATACAATAAAAATATAATAATAATAATAATAATATATTCTAATTTAATTTTTTCCAGGGTTCTTTACTGTTATTTCTGCATGATGATGATGATGATGATGATGATGATGATGTTTACGCATGATGTGTAACAGTCACAGAGATCTTACAGAATGATCAGGATGATTAGGATTATGCGAATAAAGAGCTGATATGTTTATGTGTAAGTGTGTATGTGGTGATGATTGATGGTGAGATGAAGAGGACCGAAGTGAGCATGCGCAATCTGGCCCTGAGGGTCATTCCGCTGGAGTGCGCACTTCAGCTCGAGCCCTTTCTTCAGTCTCGGGAAGAAAAGCTCTTTAAAGCTGCGCTTTTCTTCAGCAGGAATAATAAACTGCGCCTCTTTTCACCCATAAGCCTTTTTCGTGTCCGGCTTAAGAAAGCGTTCGGAGGCCCTGCGCGTCCCCGGTGTCCCGGCGCGTCCCCGCGGCGCGTCTCCGCGCGCTTTAGACCGGAGTGTATAGACTCCGGGGCTTTGTTTGCGCGTGCGCGCGGCTCTTTTCTCCGCCACTTCATTAGGACACAGTTACCGCTTCACGCTTTATTAATCTGTGTGTGTGTGTGTGTGTGTGTGTGTGTGTGTGTGTGTGAGTGTCCGGCTGAACGCGCCTCCTGCTTAACATAAGAATACACAGAGCAGAGCTCATGTGCTAATTACTGACCATGTGTGTGTGTGTGTGTGTGTGTGTGTCTCACTGCACAGACAGACAGACAGAAAAGAGAAAGAAATGCAGAGACAGTGGAGACAGACAGAAATAGAATGAGAGAGAGAGACGATGAGTGAGACAGGCAGACAAGTAGAGAGACAGTGACCCAGACAGACAGACAGACAGACAGATAAGGAAAGAGAAAGAAATGCAGGGACAGTGGACACAGAGAAGAATATCTAAAAACAGAGGAATAATGAGACAGACAAACTGACAGAGGAAAAAGGTTTAATAATTTTTCCCTATATGTGTCCTGGTGAAAATAAAAACAAATAAATATAAATTATTATTATTATTATTATTATTATAATTATTATTATCAGACACATTGAACTGGATGTGATTCCTGATGCACTGTTACACATCATTTCACACTTTATTGTCGTTTGGTGGCGTTCAGGCTCGTCCTCGGTGGTCCCGGTTCCTGGGACGTTCTCGTGGCCGCTGGCCTCCAGAGGGAAGCCGAGGAGAGGGATGCTGCGCAGGGCTGTGTTCTCTGACGTGCAGAGGAAAGCTCTTGAGAAAATGTTCCAGAAACAGAAGTACATCAGCAAACCGGACCGGAAGAAGCTCGCCACCAAACTGGGGCTTAAAGATTCTCAGGTAAATTTATTTCAAATGTTTTTTTGTTTGTTTGTTTGTTTGTTTTCCCAAACAGAGGCTGTTCAAATCAGCCTGATCTTCAGCGAGGTCTGCTCTCACACACTGCTGCACTTGAGTAGATGTTTTTTCACACCATTCTGTGTGCAAACTCTAGAGACTGTAGTGTGGAAATCCCTGGATTCCTGAAATACTCACGTGACACCTCCACCCCTGCACCAGTGAAAGTCCTTGAGGTCATGTTTTCCCCCCTGTTGATGTTTGATGTGACCTAAAAGAGTTTATATATTGCACTGATGCCACTGTCTGAGGTGTTCCTATTAAAGTGGTCGAATTGAATGTATATAATGTAATAGAATGCCCTGCAGATCATAATTTATTTACAGTTCCCCCCCATGTTTCCTGTGTGCAGGTGAAGATCTGGTTTCAGAACCGGAGGATGAAGTGGAGGAACTCTAAGGAGCGCGAGCTGCTGTCGTCTGGAGGCTGCAGGGAACAGACGCTCCCCACGCGGACCAACCCTCATCCTGACCTGAGCGATGTGCGGGATACCCCGTCATACCCTGAGGAGGGTGGTGAAGAGGATGGAGTGAGGAGTGTACACACTACACTCTTGTACCCTTCACCGAAATCTGAGTGCTCACACCTTACCATGTCCTCACCGTCGAGCAAACACTCAGACTCTTCTGACTCAGAGGATGAGATCATGGTTTCATAACCTTTATTAGAAAACAGTGTGTGTGTGTCTGTTTGTCTTTGTGTGCATGTGCTTGTGTGTGTGTGTGTGTGTCTGAACTCAGATGCGTGGTTTAACGTTCTTGCTGTGTTGCACAGCGGTTTAGAACTGTACAGTATTTTGTACAAATATTTTTGTATGGATATTTTATACCAAGAAAGTTGTGTTACATACACTTATATTTCACATAGATATTTTTATTAAAGGATGTAGTTTTGTTTATAATTTATACAAATACACATGTCTCGATGTATGCACATTTGTATGCTTATGATTTTGTAAAAAAAAAAAAAAAAATTAATAAATTGTAACATTTGAGAACATATTGGAGAATGGCTTGTGATTACTGTTAAATTATTAAATAGGTCTTAATTACCAAATAAATAAAAAAATTGATCTGTATGTCTGTCTACCTGTCCTTCAACAAGTGCTGTTGAGGTGTGTGCACCTGTGAAAGTGCTTTTTTATTCACCTCACTAATGTGTGTGTGAACAAACAGCTTCTCTGATGAACTCCATGTTTCCAGAGAGATCAAGCAATAGGATCATTGCAATACACAAAGTCATGCAGAAATAAAATGCAATTTACTTCTATGAAAGGTTCTTATTGGTCTTTCGGCTGCTCCCAGCAAGGGGTCGCCACAGCGGACACTTGGTCTGCACACACAAGCTTGGCACAGGTTTTACGCCGGATGCCCTTTCTGACACAACCCTCCCATTTTACCCGGGCTTGGGCCCACACTGCCTCCAGTGGCTGGGGTTTGGGTACTGCCTGGGAATCGAACCTGGGCCTTTCGCACGGCAGGCGAAGCATCTACCACTTGACAATATTGTACTTAACAGAACTGTTCCAGAACAGCTGACCTTGACTTAAAATAACAACTGACTCTTGCATAATTTTAATTTTGCCATTAAGAAATGCCATATTTGTTGTTATTTGGGAAATCTCTAGTATTGTTCTATAATGTAGAAAATAAATCCAAACTAGTGGATCAACATTTGACAGGTACTAAACCTCAAATGTTCCTCCAGAGACCTTTTTTCTTTGTCCATGTCCTCAGCTACAAAACTTTACTGGAGCTTGAACGTGTGGATTTTGGAGCTTCTTTCAGTCCATGGGATTGGAAGACTGACTTGACTGCAGACGGTGACACGGCCCCAGCAGCTTCCAGTCCATGGCCGGCCTGTGCCTCGTTGGTTCCTGGGTTGTTTTTGACGATCTGAAGCAGTTTGCTGTCAGCTGAATGGGGCAGTTTGGGTCTCCTTTCAGAATCTGGTACAGTGGCTCTGCGTCCTAATAACGTCTACTTACTGTACAACAGTTTGAACTGATTTTTTTAGAAACGGCTCGGAGAGATGTTCCACTTCAGGGTTTTTTTTTTCATAAAGGATATAAAACCTTGATCTGATTGTCCAAATCAGAAGAGTCCAAGTCTTCGATGATGACGAGGACAGGGTAAGGTGTGAGGACACAGTTGAAGGATAAATCTACCATCCTCTTCCTCCGATCTGCACCGAGCTCCTTGGACTTTCCCCAAAGTAATGTGTTGCTCAATCCAATGAGCGATGGCAAACAAGCCCATTTAATGTTGCACAGGGAAGCTACCAGCTGGAGGCCATCATGCTCACTAACAGGAAGTTACGACGTCTGGGTCTCGGCAAATTAAAGGACGTCAGCACCACTGAATTATTATTAATCGAAACATAATATTTATAATCGTATGTTTTTGACCTTGTAGGTATAAATTTAAAATGTAAAGAAAAAGATCAGTTCAAATAAAAGTCAATTAAAGCCAAAAAACTGCATGTAATTATTCAACATTGATTCAGTTTAAATGTCTGTATACAGCACTGCTGATGGAGTGTAAACTGAAATATGGATTTGGTTTTATGTTGTTACATGCACAAACCTGTTACATGTTCACTGGCAGTATAAACTCTCCACTAGTGCTAAGCAAGAGACCAGCACTGTATACCCAACACTGAAGGAAAATACACTGAATGTATGCGAATAAAGTCAGATTTGTTTAATCCTTGCTTACTTCAAAGGTTAAAAGGTTTGAAAAATTTCCACATTTTCTGTTTTTATAAACATGTAAGTAAAATTTTATTTATCCAAATGCAGGATTTAAAAAAAAAAAAAAAAATCAATGCTGTGTATTTAGATCATGAACACTGCAAAATAAACATTCAATAAGGAGAATAAAGTTTAAACGTGTCCGACTCTGTGCTTCAATTGACTTACATCCAACTTTATAAAATGTAGGCACATCATAATCTGAGAATTATTCACAACATATATACACACTGTACAATCCGAATGACTATAAATACACACACACACACACACACCAACGCACACACACTTGGCAGTGCTGATACCATATTTGGCTTTCATTTCAAATCTGAACAATGTTGCATAGGATCAAAATGCTGAATGTAGGCGACATTATTAACAAAAAACGGCACAAAACAACACATCATACACAAGGAATTAAAATGAAAGCACAATTAATTCCTGATATCAGGTGTTAACTGAGTCACAAGTCAACACTGGTTTCTTCTCTCATTTCACTGAACAGCTCTTCCAAAAAGTCTCTGAAAGCAGCGGAAGAGACGTCTGATCCCGTAACCCACGTTGCTTTAGTATTTGTTCTTTTTCCCTGAAGTCCACTCATAATATTTGTGTAGTTTTATGTAAAAAAAAAAAAAAAAGGCATAATTCTTTTTCACACAACTATTTTCATTTCTCTATTTATCTCTTAGAAGAAAAAAAAAACGAGATAAAAATGGGAGATAAATAACAGCGAGTAGAAAGCTGCGCAATGGATTTAAAAATATCTGAAGGAAATTATTACTGTTACTGATTAGCAAGGCGCAATCTAGCTAACTAGACGGCTATCTAGCGTTAGCTGACTGAGTACAGTGTATACTGCGTCAGATAAAGCTGGCTCGGTCAGAATTTCTACTCTCGGGGTTGTGGCTCTGCGGTTGGGTGCGATGCGCTTGGCCTCGTGCTCCAGAGGGAAGTTACACCTGCATGCAGCCACATCCATCACTCAAACACCGCTACTGAAATCAGTGGGGCTGTAGAGTGAGAAGGCGGGGCTAACCTGCCGCCAAATGATTAAATACTGTAGACTGTAGACATTTAGGGAAAAAAAGTACTTTTTTTTTTTTTGCATTTGGTTTCCATTAATAGAGCTTAAAGACCGTGTAGGCAAAGAGAACATCATGCTAAACTATTTTAAGCTCTATTACTAAAGAATGCCAGAAAATATTTGGAATTGCAAGACCCTTTGAGTCGTTCCCCATCACAGTGGTGTAGCATGGGAATTAAGGCCAAAGTAAAGCTCTGCACAGCCGGTGAGGTATAAACACACACGCATACACACACAGACGTGCACACTTGTTTGCTCTTTAACTTGGTTCAGCTCTACTCAACAAAGTCCCGCAGGGTTCTGTGCCTAAGGTTTCAGGTTTTCATGCCTTTTCAGCATTTAACAGACAATATGATGAGCATTATTATCATGATAAAGCCACTCTGAGCTGCTCAGGTGTGCAGCATGAAGCCCTTCTGCTCGAGAGGAAGTGAAGAGTCCAGGGTTCGAACACGGGGCCTCTCAGGCTCTCATTGCAGTACGCAGTAAGGCACTGGGTTCTTCAGCACCAACATGAGGGGAGGGAAATGTAAAGAATGAGGGCGAGTGAGTGCAAGGCAGGCCTGCGAGACGAGGGAAAATAGTTGCTGTTTAAGTATAATTTGAAATTAATTAAAAATTATAACCTGTAAAGCAACCAAAGGAAAAGAAAGAAAAAAAAAAAAAAAACTCCATGCTGGTGAGGTACCAGTACTCATCATGTAAAAAGACATTAGGACAAATTCATGGTCACCTTGTCCTCTGGAAAGTCTCCCAGAATGTGCGTCGATGCTTTGACTATATAAAATGATGGCCAGCATCAGGATAAACGTGCATGAGGCGAGGTGTGTCCAGACGAGAGCACAAAAGCGTACGTAGCACCGTTTTCTTAACAGAACAAGAGTTAGACGTTTCTCAAGAAAGCCAGAGATCAGAGAGACACAAATCAAATCTAGGATGTGAAGATAATTAACTTCAAAGCTTCAAGTCTTAGTATTATTATTATTATTATTCGACATTGTAGGTGAGGTAAAGATTCTCTCTGATGACATGTGCTAGTCTTTAATACATCCATCACAGCAGGTGATTTAAAGTTGAAGTCCAAGTAGTGCAGTTTCTGTCGTCGTCTTCTTCTCGATATATAATTAGTACCTTGACACAGCAAGTTGAACTGCGCTTAGTGCACTTATTCTCTTTCCTTTAAAACAGTTCCCACGTAGGATAAAATAAAAGCAGCAGCGCAGTCGGTGTTGCCTGGGCACGAGGAACATTCACAGGAGGATTGGAGGAAAAAGCATCATAGCGTGGACTCCAGCGACGAGTCAAGGATGTCGTCATGGTGACCGTTGCTGTTGGAGTCACTGTCGTAACTCTGAGTGCTGGAGCAGTTGGCCGCCTCCTTCAGACGCATCAGCATGTTCATCTGAGAGAGGGAAGAGAAATACACGGTTTAGGTTTATGTCTGTGTGTGTGCGTGTGTGTGTGTGCGTGTGTGTGATCTGCTCACCAGTGGATCAGCATCACTGTCGCTCTGAGTGTTCTGTTTGGGAGCTCCCTCTTTAGAGGTGGAGCCGACATCCAAACCCACATCCTCTGGGCGGAGTTTGAGCAGAGCAGGCCAATCTGGATGCTGGGAGTTTGATCGCCATGGAAACGTCTCGGTCACCCAACGAGCAGGATCGTCCCATGCAGCTCGGCGCCCATAGAGCTGGAGGCAGAGGAGACGCAAACACACACATGATGCACTCCTCCGTTAGAAACTGTGTATAAGCAGCCATTTGGGTTGAAATTGAACCTAAACTAACAAACTTCCCACTGTTTCAAGAGGGGAAAAAAAAAGTTTCTCATTGTTGAGTGTGTGGATCACCACATCACATGTGTGTGTGTGTGTGTGTGTGTGTGTCAGAGAACGGTGGACATCTAACTGACAGCTACAGAATTACCTGTAAACCCTCTCTGACGGCTTCCAGCATGTAGGGGATGATGCTGTAATTCCACAGATCTGTAAACCAAATGCGTGATCCTTCCACATCCATCGGGCATGAGAGGAACAGGCGCGGTCCTGCAGGAAACACACACACACACACACACGCATGCATGCACATAAATCTATAGTAGTTCTGTTAAGAAAAATGTTGTCTCCAAGTGACACAAAGCCTTCCTCACCAATAGTGACGTCTGAGGAGCTGTGAGCCTCCAGGAAGCAGTTGAGATGATGCCAAACACGAGGGATCCACTCAATGATCTTCACCAGCTCTGGATTACGCGCCCGGCTGCTGATTTCTGTCTCGATAAGCTTCCTCCTCAGAAAACGGCCCAGGAAGCCCTTCACTGGCTCGGTGTGATTCGCACACAAAACCCACCTGCAGCACAGTGGAGCGGTTTAGAGGTTTGTTACCAGTCACCGGCCTCTAGAGGGAGCTCCCGTCTCATATGCCATGATGCCATGTTAAACAGCACACGGATGAAATATAAAGAACAAACACAAACTCATTGGTCTACTAATGCCACAAGCACCTTAAAACATTGTTCTCTTTACTGTAGAATATTGAAAACACTGGTGCTGTTCTGGTTTGGGCGTGGTCAAACACAACCACTAACGCTGCCTCACCCGGGAAGTGGAACTGGAAACATAGGGGAACGGTTCTTTTACAGCGAGAAAAGTTAATAATCACTCCAGTAACTCACTGGAAGATAAATTGCTACTTTTATCATTAAAATGACCTGGACATTAAACTGTGACGCCATCTAATGGTCATGTAAGTTTATGGCATTTTGCACACACACACTGTAAGAAAGTCTGATGTGTGTTTAGATCAGGTCTGGTGATCATCCTGACTAGGATCAACAATCTCCAGCATGTGGTCTGTTACACGTGATGTGCTGGTGAGTCAGCCACACGTACAGTATATAACATCATATAACAGTGTTATAACCATGATATAGAGCAGATGTGGATAATCACTCTGATTTGTTACCTGAAGTTGTGATGAAGCTGCAAATTTGGAGATGAAGATGTGGTCTGGCTCATGGTGCCGATGATGTATGGGCTGAGAAGAGACGCAAAAGCTTATTATAAGTGTGTATCGGTACTGGAAACCAGTGGGGTGCAAGTAAACAGTGTTAGTAGCAGTTATTTGTTTTGATACTAAGGTCCTACCAGTGCTGGCGTGTTTGGTTAAGCAGGCCGTTGAATATCTCCCCTAGTGAGCTGATGTGATGTAAGTTGTCCAGTATGATGACTAGAGGAGCTTCACGTTGATTCACACTGCACTGTTCTACTACAGACAACAGATACTGTCGAAGCTCCTACAGGGAGAAAGAGAGAGAGGGGGGGGGAGAGGGGGGGAGAGAGAGGAGGGGGGGGAGAGAGAGAGAGACAGGGTGGGGGAGAGAGAGGGGGATATAAGCAGAGAGATAGATGAAGATCATGGAATTCCCACTGAAGTGTACTTTAACAGTTTATTTGACAGTAACTTGAATGACCTGTTCAGGTGGGCGTGGCCTAACCTTGCTAGACTTGTGGTCCACATTGAAGGTGGTGATGGCAGTTTGGGTATCAGTGCGTCCCTCCAGCAGCGTCAGGTGTTCAGCCAGACGCTGGGCCAGGTGGGTTTTCCCTGTGCCACTTGGACCTGCAGGAGAGTTAGCCAGAACAGTACCAATTACACTGAGTGCATAACACACCCTCGTTGGATAAAGACGCCAGGATGACTATATCATCTATAAAATATCAAAACTACAAAACTCGGTGCCTCACAAAAGAGTGGGTTACATTTGGTTCCTGTAAATCCATTTCCATTTTTGTTGGTTGTTTAATAATCAGCGTTAATGTATTAGGTGGTGTAGTGGTTAGCACTGTCGCCTTCTTGCACCGCCAGGGTCCGGGTTCGATTCCCGTCTCTGTGCGCATGGAGTTTGCATGTTCTCCCCGTGCTCGGTGGGTTTCCTCCGGGTACTCCGGTTTCCTCCCACAGTCCAAAGACATGTAGTTAGGCTAACTGGGGTTCCCAAATTGCCCCTAGTGTGTGAATGAGTGAGTGTATGTGTGTATGTGTGTGTGCCTTGAGATGGATTGGCACCCTGTCCAGGGTGTACCCGCTATGTGCCCAAGTCTCCTGGGATAGGCTCCGCCCCCGTGACCCTGAATACAGGATTAAGCGGTATAGATGATGAGTGAGTGAGTGCTAATGTAGACTGGTGTGGTATAGTGTCGTGAAGTGTTATAAAGTGTAGTATTCCATAGTCTAGAATAATATAGAAAAAATATCTATATTATATTATTTACATTATATCTATACTATATCTATATTTATATTATTATTACATTTTGGCCACACAGTACCAATACCATAAGAATATGTGTGGAGCAAAACTAGTTAAATAAAGAAACGAATCATAATCTGTTGATGTTAAATGGTGTTTGTGGAACTGGTGTATGAAGGCAATGTCACACTCGAGGTCGTGCTGTTGTGCAAAATGAAAATGCAACACACCAGACAGGATGAGCCGGCGATGTTCCTGCAGCAGGGACACATAACGCTGCAACACAGGCTTCGGGATTAACATCTCAAACACAAGTGAGTCAGTCGACTGGGAGCTCACGCCTGCACACACACACACACACACACACACACACACACACACACACACACACACACACCTGAAAACAAACTCTTAGAAGATGTATTTTCTACTGATATGTCAAAAACTTGTCTAAGCTGATTTTGTGTGTGTGTGTGTGTGTGTGTGTGTGTGTTTATTGTGTACCTTTGAGTGAAATGTTTATTGTGTTATTTTCTCCCACTAAATATCCACAAGGAAGTAGCTCTGGTGTTTCTGCTCTCCCGGGTCTGATCACGTCCCCGATACGATACGCCTCCACACTGTCTGAGCTCAGTCCCAGCTGAGTGACCGGGTCTACATGCCTGATGTATTCCTAAACACACACACACACACACACACACACACACACAAAAAGAAACAATGTCTGATCTGCACTCAATATTCTTCAAATGTCATTACTGTTTTTTAATAACAAACTCTGTAATTGTAATTATTAAACCTGGACTGGTGGTGGAAATACAATCTATATCATTATCATTATTATAAGTGATTATTTTTATCACCGAGTTATAAACGATATATACAGTATCGTGATCTAGTAATTAAACTATTCGAGCAGTTAATGAGAATGCCTAAACAAGCCGCCCTCACATACCTTTATAAAAGTGATTTGTCGGTAGGAAAGTTCAGGAATAAAAAGCTGCATGGATGCAGAAATAAACAGAATATCCCTGCACACTTCAAGATTAATATTTGACTAGTGGGTTTATATGGGGATCTGTGGAGTTGATTTTACAGTAAAACTGATTTGAGAAGCACGGCTGTAGTTTAGTATCTACTGAACCTTTACAGGAACTCTGTGAGTAACGCAGTAAATCATGTAATCATGTAAGCTTTACCTTAAATAGGCGTTTCACTACTCCATCCAAAACGTCCCATTTGGTTTTCCCGCTCACTCCAATACAGCCGATCAGGAAGTCCCGAGGTCTGCAATCCTACAACACACAACATGGCATTGTACTCATCATTACTGACACCGCAGGGTTAAACACCCCGTCAGGACCAGGACTGGGTCACCACGTGGAGCTGAAGCTCTAATAATGTATTCTGGATAACGAAAACAGTCGATCTCACTAATCATGTTTGTGATTAACCAGAGTTCATTTTTTATCAACAAAGTGAAGAGTCGGACCTCTTTCCTCGGAGCATCCTCCTCCTGTAAACTGACGATGATCTTTACATGCTGGCCGTCTTTACGGAACCCGCCGTCTCCTCCGGAATCATCCAGCAGTACGTCTGCAGAGGAGTTTTATTTTCATTTATTATATACACTAACATGAAACATGCAACATCACGACATGCTGCCGTCCCCACTTAAGTCTGGAAACATCATTCGAATTGAGTTTATTTTTAGATAAGACATGAAGTGGATTCAGTGCCTGCTGGTGGATTTTACCGAAGCTGGTGGAGTCGTGGTGGTTTTGCTGCTGTGTGAGTTCAGACGATGGAGTTGTGATGGAGCTGGAGGTGATTAAGGGTCGACCACCATTTGCCTGATTCTCCATCTTTAAGCGGTCATTTTCTGATTTAAGCTTCTCAATCTCCGACTAGAACAACACACACACACACACTTTGTTATTACAAGTCTTTTTAATTAAGGATTTTTATGGCACTTTTTGGACAAAATGTAGTGTTATAAACCTGTCTGTAACACATTAAGGGTAACACAAGTCCCATAATGCAACACAAGTGAGTCACACTAACACTTTATGAAACGGGAAAAAAAAGGATTTTGTGTGTTCTAGTGTTTGGTATAAAATGTCTGACATTCTATTAGGAACACTGACAAATAATAGATTCAAACAATAAATCCAAAGTAGAAATGATTTTGTTCTGAAATTTTATTTATTCATTTCTAATGTATTGATTACCTGCATTCGATTCATGGCCTCTCTTAATTGGTCAAGTTGGTGGGCGGAGCTAAGCGCCTCTAACCGGATGTCTGTTAACTTCATTTCTTTCTCTCTCAGCTCACTCCGCAGCTGCATTACAGTTTCCGCCTCTCCATCTAAACCCTCGGGCAGCCTGAGAATTCAGAACAAACGTGTCTCTGTTTACAAAACAAAAAATAAACCACACCCACAGCACTCTATATGTAGTGCTGCACAACTAATCGCATAAATCGCAATATAGACCTGTGCAATAATGAAATCACAAAAGGCTGCAATTTATTACAGGTTATACACACACAGTCAGTTCAATAAATATTTGTAGAGTTTTACAGTAATTTAAGTGTTTGCATATTTTTAAAAATCCATTAAGGTGACAAATAAATGGCGACAAACATCGCTTTAATGAGATCGTTTGTGTCGTTATTTGCTGTTAGTCTCGTTAAATACTCCAGAAAAAAAATAATACATTTAATATTTACACCTCACTGCTTAAATCACAAACACAGTATGTGGCAAAATAAGAGCAATGTGATTTTTTTTTTTAAAATCAAATCGTGCAACCTTGATTGTACGAGTACAAAACAGATGATTCACTAGTGCCATCTGCTGGAGAGGTAAAGAAACAGCCTTACAGTGAGTTGGAGTTCCTGAGCACGGGTGTGGAGCTGCTGGAGCCATTATGATGGAGTTTAGGAGATGAAGGGAGCGAGTCGTTCATTTCCTCGATGTCTGAATGGGACGAGGCTGATTTAGGGGACTTCTTTTTGGTGAATGCCTGTTTAAAGGAGCTGCGCAACTAAAAAAAAAAAAAAACACAAGATGGCAGGAAGGAGTGAGCTGGAATTGTTGTGCAATTATGACGTGTTGGGTAAAGTGCAGCAGGGGAAAGCACAAGCGGGCACTAACGACAAAATAAAGGAACAAAAACGGAAGAAAAGGGCAAAACATGCACATTGATAAATAAAAAGGTCCACCTTCAGAGCCGCAACCTTTGACTCGACTGATAACTGGTTTTGCTACATCGACGCTGCATCTCTTTATGTGTTCTGTTACATGACTCATGCACACTGTCTGTGGAGGCCTCTCCAGTGTACCAGACAGCACCTGCGGAGCCGGGGATCAGTGAGGTCTGCTGCCAAAATGCTCGGTGCATGAAAAAGGAAGTGACACAGATACCAACGCTTCCACCTTCCTCACCAAACAGGAGGTCATTTCTCAATTAGTGTGCACGTGGCAACACCGCCCCCTAGTGCCCCGCTTCTTATAGAGGTGGCTACGTCACGGCTCAAAAAGAGCATTATGTCTGGCGCCCTGAAGTCCACGTGGGTATGTCCTGAGCTCCCTGTGTGTGAGCAACTGGACTACATGCACAAGGCCACAAGGGGAATCTTCATGTCCAGCATTTCCATCTAATTGTATCAAGCTGCTTTTTTTCGACAATGACCAAAAATAAAAGCACTATACAAATAAAACCGAATTGAATTGAGTGGCACAGAAGAGAGCACTCCAGTACCGGAGCAAAGCAGCAAACTCTATCAAATCCTCGGTCACTAAATTATAACAAGGACAATAAGGATCACTTTTTAATAAACTTTGCTTTTAAAAAAACCTTTGCCTTAATAACATGTAAAACTTGTGCTGAAACTGTGAAAGACGCAAAAAGCAATAAAGCAGCTGTAAGAGAAAAAGCGCAAAATCATGTGAGCTAAGCCGACACTGATCAGACATAACATTACAACACTGTGGCCCCTCAGGGTGTGGCTCTGCATGGGAGGGGGGAGGGGGGCGGTGCTCGCCGTGCTGTCGGGCACCAGGACGTTGGGTCAGGGGCCCCGTGTGCGGTGTGCTGAGGCGCTCTGGATGTTCTGGTGGGTTTTTGTCGCGGACGGCGTTGATTTTTGCCAATTTGTGTTCCTTTAGCTTCTCTGTGGGATCGGACCAGATGGCCTGGCCTGGGTGAGCCCTGAGGGGCCGCGAACCTGTCACCAGTTTAAAGTGTTTATGTTAGGGCTGATCAGTGTGTTAATGCCAACACACTCAGTCTTACCTCAGACACCTGCCACATGAAGCGACGAGGAAACAGAGACACAGAAAGCAGACTTAACACACTTATGTGTGTGTGTGTATCTGTATGTGTGTGTGTATGTGTGTGTGTGTGTATCTGTATGTGTGTGTATCTGAATGTGTGTGTGAGTGCGTGAGTGTATGTGTGTGTGAGTGTGAATGTGTGTGTGAGTAAGTGTATGTATGTATGTGTGTGTGTGAGTGCATGTGTGTGAGGGTGCATGTGTGTGTACGTGTGTGTG
>QMIH01002511.1:53784-65331 GCA_003987875.1 Clarias batrachus | reverse complement strand
CTCCCCAGCTGGGTCTGCAGGCGGTATAGCAGCGCCGTACTCCGAAAGGCAAACTCCGGAGGAACAAACAGTAATCGCTTCCGGGAAACTGAAACTGAAGAASCRCTGAGCGTATCTCAGCGTTGACTTTGAACTGAGTCCGTGAGTACGGCCGCGAAACGAGCACCTGCCCTGCAGACACCGCTCAGTCCTGGGGAGATAGAAGTGTGTACAAGTAACAGTCACATTGGAGAACTCAGAGACATAAACATAGAAGGTGCACAACGGTGAGCGAACAGTGTGCTACGGGTTCGACTGGTTTAAATAGTGAGACACATTAGGGAGACACAGGTGATCTTGATTACGTGCTAATGTGAAACATAAAGACGGCTAGACACACTAGGGGGAGACAAGGAGGCGARTCAGTAATCCGGAGAACCAGATCTAATTCCCCGGGACTGAGGTGGCCCAGGTGTAACAACGACCAGGAAGTATCTAAGGCACTCATTCATTATGTACGCTGCCCATTTATAAATAAAAATAAAATAAAAAAAGCAGGAAACCACCTAATAACACCTGTAAGGCAATTTTGTTCAAAAATTAAACCAAAAGAGTCCAGATATAATAAATAATACCAAAGACCAAATAACTGTGTCATAGCCCATAAGCATGAAGAGGAAATGACATATACAGGAGCATTCATACCCGAGGTGAAAATGAAAGTCCACTCAGCAGCAAAAAGCCATGCATTCTACACAAGAGTTGATAGGAAGAGATTTTACTACAGAAGAGTCCAGAGGAAACCTACAAGCAAATTTAACTGAGTGCCATTGCTCATAACACCCCCATGCCAGTGGATTGGCTAGCATGTCCCAGGCACTAAACAAAGTAACCGGAAGTCCTCCAAATGAAGCAATGGAAGCACATAGAAAAACAGCCTTGTGGGCCAAGGTGCATTTAAAAAATGTACTGTTTCAAAGTGGAAAAGTGTTTTATGGTCAGACAAATTTGACAGTCTTGTTGGAAAAACAGACACCGTGTCCTCTGGCCTAAAGAGAAGGAGAACTTCCAGCATGCTATGAGCATTTAGTTCAAAAGCCAGCATCTCTGATGATTTGTGGTTCATACTGTAAGTCGCCATCACCCTTGGCTTGCTCATCAGGGACAATCTCATTATTATCTATACACATTTCTCTCACTCATACACTCACTCACATTTCCATAAATCTTCTTTTCATTTTGTGAAGCTTCTTTGAGACAATGACCATTGTTAAAAGAGCTATATAAATAAAATTGAATTGAATTGAATAAGTGCATAAGGTGTTGGAAGGTTGCATGTTTTGGAAGGAATTATGAATGCTGAAAGGTATATAAAGATTTTACACACTGTCTATTTCAGGGAAGGCCTTGTGTATTTCAGCAAGACAATGAACCACATACTACAGCTACTGTATTACAACAGCATGGCGTTATAGTAGAAGAGTCTGTTGAATTGGCCTGCCTGCACTCTTTCACCTAGTGAGAACATTTGGCACATCATTAAACAAAAAATTTGTCAAACACAACAACCACAAACCCTTCAGCAGCTAGAAGCCATTCTATCAGGAAAGAATGGGACCAAATTCCAACACCAAAACTACAGAAACTCATAACCTCATTGCCCAGATGTCTTTAAACTGTTTTCAAAAGAAGAGGAGATGCTACACCATGGTAAACATGCCCCCATTTTGCCACTTGCCACTTTTTTGAGTTCTGTAGCAGGTATCAAATTTGAAATAGTCATTTTGTGAATAAAATTGTAAAATTTCGCATTTTAAACATTTGTTCTATGGTGAATAAAATTTCGACTTCATGGTGGTTTGAAATTCTTTAGTTTTCATTCCATACCAAACAAACTTGCTTTAAGTTCTCTGATGCTTTTCTGTTTTGAAATAGACCAGAAACATTAACTATATTCTATAAAAAATAATTGTTGCTATTCTTATAGCCACAACTCTCCAACTATTATTGCTGTATTATTAGGTGTTTTTATGAGTTCTTAGACATAGTTTATATGAGATATTATAACATTTTATAATATAAATACAGTGCATACAGTATGTATGACRAAGCATATTTGAAGCGTCTCTCCAGTTTGCTAGAAGGAGTATGAACTAACATAGTGATGAAAGGGTTTTTGACTTTTTCCACAATCTCAGTTGTATAGTGGCCCGAATATGCTGATGTGGCTATTGCTATATTGTATAGTTATGTAATATTGACCATCTTTAACTTGCTCCTACCAGCAACCCAGCAGTGGGAGGTTGGGATGATGTATTGCCAATATAGTAATTGCTAGCAGTCCAGTCACTAGCTTTGAGTTCCTGTTTCACCTTTTTAGTAAATTCAAAATCTGTTAATAAAAGATGTTTGTGCCAATTCTTCTGTTTATATTTGTTTCTGTCTGCTATGTAGTTCTTACAGTAACTACCATTATTTGCAGTAAACTATACTTTAAATGTAAAATGTTTTATAATAGTAATAATAATAATAATAGCAACAACAAGAAGTCCCCAAGCTTTTGATAGTGTATGTAAGTAATATACATACTGTGTTGCTTTATTATATTTTATACTCTCCCAATATCTGCTGTAGGAAGTTTTCTAATATAAAGTCTCACTTATCCCTTAAACTTTAGTGGTATTGTCTTTGTGTATCATTATAGAGAGTCTAGTGAGGTTGCATGTAGCCTCCAGAGCGCAGAGGTGCCACACTGTGCTAGTGTAAAGAGTAATCAATTGCAACCTTTTTCCCCCAGCAATTAATGTTCCCCTCTTGCTCCCCATCTGTCTTCTCTCTCATATAGAACCTTGAAAAAACAATATAGCCTCAATCACTTTAATTATATTTWAAAAAAAAAGATGTCTGGTCAGATATCCAACATGTCAATATAAGTACCAAAAACAGACCTGTGACAGACAATAAAAAGCTCATACATGGAGACATAACATGAACATGTTCTTGATGGCTGATGAGGCAGAAAAAGGAAAGACCTAATGATAGCAAATAAGGAGGGGGCCGTGAGAATTGAGAGAAGATGTATGTTAAATTTACCTGGGTTAATGAAATTGAAAAATCAAAGAACAAAGTGAAATGAGAGTGTTTACTGTTCTCACTACCATTTCCTTGTCCTTCCAGGCCACTTATTTAGATCTAGTTAATCCATCCTTTCAGTTCTTACGTTTGGGACTATATTCAAAATGGACTTCAGTTAATCTTGAAAGCAAAGACAAATTATAATTTTCTTCTGTGGCCAATTTGGCGCCTCTCTTTCAGCTTCTTCCAGCCATGGGCTGCTGACAGCAATGAGTCCCGTTGAGCATGAGCAGTGGGAAGTATATGCTAATGAATAAAACATCTGTCTCTTTTTCCCCACACCTAAAGATGATGGACGTCACGTGGCTGGGCAGGCATAATGGGAATCGCTGTAGTTAATCATAGCAGCTTGTGCACTCATCCAAGCACAAGAGAGCTCATCAATGCCACTACTCCTTACTGAAGACACATTATAGCCTCTGTCCCCAATTTGAATCAGCTCATATTCCCTTATACAGTACATAATGTAACTGTAAGCATATAAGCACACACAAACTTCTATGGCTTGATATAGTGGAATCATACAGAGCAGGTTCAGCTGTATTTGTTCATTAATAGTAGGGCACTTCATGCTCTTATTCTTCACTAATGCTCCACTCACAGAAGTTTAAAAAAAATGCATCTTGAAAATCTTACTGCGTTTGATTTAATTCTTTTTAAATGTGCAGAATTATATATGCTTACCTTAGAAATCAGGTTGAAAATACAATTTGTTCACATTTATCTTATTGGTAGAAATCCATTTTTAGACTTATTTCTGGCCAGTGCCTGCTGTTAAGTTCTGTTCTGAACTGCACACTAATTGCCCTTAAATGGACCAGAGGCTGCCTAAGCTTTGGTTTCCTTGGATACATCTAATGTGGAGGTCTTGCAATAAAAAGAACTAGAATGAACCGTAATTCTTAGCTGTTAATACCATAATTATTATAAACATAGCAATTAGTGTGTAACTAGCAGGTTATGTATAATTACATAATGACCAAAATATGCAAATGTGGATCTGTGTGCCTTTAGCATGCGGCTGCATCAAATGTGCCTTATGAATTCCAGCAATCAGATAAAGTGCTATGAACAGATGTCATAAAATCAAATTTATAGCATGTCATTATTCATAATTATGATCGCTTGCATTCATGCCAATATCGGCCTGGTGAATAGATGCAAAAGTGGATAATCCTCTGTGAAAATTGATTGAATGACAGGATGATGAAGGACACACTCAAACTGAACTTTTGGAGTGATACCGAATAATAACAGCAATTTAATTTCCTGCAAAACCAATATCTTTAACAGAAAGTAAAGGCTTTTTTTTCCTGCTACTAGGAGCACCAGTGGTCCAAATAACCAACAGTTGCATTGTCTAAACTAATACAAGTCTTTATTGGACACAAACAAAGCATATCCCTCTTACTGAGAGGAACCTGCCTATCACTACTGTGTAAAATACAGTAAGGTCACACCCATGACCCTTTATTACTACTATGAAGTGTTTCCATAGTGCTTGAGCATCACTCATAATTTCATACATATTCAAACTGATCTCAAATACAGCATCGTTCATTCTTTTGGTTTGTCCCTCAACGGATTTCATTTAAAATCCTATAGCAGGTCCCATCTTTTCTTCAATACATCAATACATGGTTCAAACTAGAACTGCTTTAAGAATTCATTAATGCATTAATTACTTTTTTTCTTATGATTATTTAAAAAAAAAAGGTTAACTATGGAGCAGGTAAGAAATCCATTATACATGCAGATGATTTATAAAGAACACATCACACAAAGCAGCACAGCACAGCAGTGGGACACTTGGCTTGTTTGACATGCCTGGGATATTGAATCTATTTAATCAGCTGAAGCCTGTCTGCACAGGTGGGAATTTGCTTAAAGTGGAAAGGTAAATGTAAGTGTTGCATTAGATTTGAGCAGTGGGCTAGTGGAATGGGTACTGTAGGTGAAATGGACAGTAAAATTAAATCCTATAATGGAAACATTTGSAAAATGTTTAGATGCCAACCACTACAAAGGTTTGTATTAMTAAATGAATATCTAAAATCTGAATGCTCAGTTTCCTGCATCTGCTTTGAAAAAGTCACTGATGCTTATTTCCTTAATATTGTACCCTTCCAGCAAATACTGATGCCCTCCAATTTTTACAAATTATAATTTGTATGTGTCAATACATTTACATTACAATAAACTTTTGTTACATTTATTCWCAATTCAGTGGAACCTTGGATTACGAGCATAATTCGTTTCAGAAGCGGGCTTGTATTCCAAAATACTCGTAAACCAAATTTAATTTAGCCATAAGAAATAATGAAAACTCTAATTATTCGTTCTACAGCCCAAAACAATAAATGCATAAAATAATTAATACAACATATAAAGTAAAAATAAAACAAATTAACCTGAACTTAACATTAAAAAAAAGTAAAAATAAATCCAGACAGTTAAGTGTTTCCTTTTGTGCGCGCAGGCGCCGTGTATTTGTATGCGTGAGTGCGTGGAATTAGCCCCTCGCCTCGTCTTAAACAGTAAAACTCCTTCTCCTTCCCACACCTCGCTTTTTAAGTTTCACAACTATAAATACACAATGCAAACACTGTTTTAACGGGGGGGGGAAAAAGAAATCTCTCTAATGATGCTCGCGTGAGCATACTAACGGATTTACTGCTGTAAAGTAAAAAATAACAAATGAACCAGCACCTTACCTTTGAAAAGAATCGCGACAGAGCTGAGTTTTCTGTGTAAATAAAGCACATGTGAAGCCGGGGAGATCTGTGTGTGTGTGCGCATGTGTCTGTCTGTGTCGGTGTCAAATTACGCGCGCGCACACACACAAAGTAAGTGTGTGTGTGGGGCACAGTGTCAAATTACGCGCGAGCAAACAGAAGAGAGAGGGAGATGTTCTTTATAAGATAYGAGCACTAAGACGCAGTAGGGGACTCTTATTTTGACACAGGGGACGCAGCAAGGGAGACGATTACTTCTCGCAGCGGAAGAGAGAGAAAAATCATTGGCTCAGTTGTGATCGCTTGCCGCTCGGTGTCAAAATAAGAGTTGCATGCGTGATACATGATACTCGGCACTCGTAAATTAATACTTGCTCGGTTTCAGATTAAAACTTTATTAAACATMTTTTCTCAGTTTGCAGAACACTTGTAAACCACGTTACCCGCAATCYGAGGGTCCACTGTATAGTCATTGGTGACTACCAGCGGTATGTGGAAATTTGCTCTGTGGAATAGTAGAATGCATCAATGGGTCTGATGTACATCAATAAGAAAACTGAACAGAGCAAAAATGTCTAAATGAAGAAAAAAACATAACATCTTTATTGGCCTGTCTATCTCTCTAGTGGCCTTTCTGTGTGGCTGTCATTCGGGGTGCACATGATTATGTCTCAAGTATGTTTCTGGACTGGGCTTACTGGCCAATCACAGTTTAATGCGTGCTAGTTAATGTGCTTTATTATTCTAGAATAATCAAGGCTAAATGTAGTGTGCTGCAGAGAGATGGTTAATGGAGAAGAAAATACAAGTAAAGGAGGGGGGGGATTAAAAAAAAAATTAACAGACCTGTTGTTTGGTCATCAACATCCTCATGTGGCCAGCAGTGTTTTCAAAGAGAACACCAGAGTGGTAAGATTTTAGATAGGCTAGGTTACATATTTATTATCAATTTGCTTGTGTTTATAAAAAGCTTATTATTTACTATATGACACAATGTGTGATAAACATTACTGGTTTCTATGTAAGATAGGGTTGAAGGGTATACTTTTTGTTGTAATTGTATAACCCCAAACACACCCAACCTGGTACAATCATGGCATCTACATTGTTGTGCTGTAGTAATGTGAGTAATGTGCAATAGTTGCAGAATAAATGTGCTTATATTAACTACTATGCAGTTATAATTCAAAGGACTGCATAAATGTGAAAGAAATATAATAATGCACGCTCTTAACCTTGAGAATCTAACCATCTTTTCAGCATTTAAGTTTTTACCTTCAACTCTATCTTGAGAGAATTAGAAAATGGTATTTTAAAAAACAATTGCAGACCTCTGATGTATATGAGCAAACAATAAGGTGCCTCGACATCATGGACCACCTTTTCAATTTTCCACTCTGAGTGGTAAAAAGTTATACTCCCTTTTGGTGAGAACTGCTGCCAACATCTGTTTGCGAAGCTAAATCAACCAGGCCAGTGGATGGATGCTGGGAGGCCTGCCAATGCCATCTCTTTGCAGGAGTATTTTTAGAGTGCAATTGCCATATCTCCTCCTCTGCTCTATGTCTTAAACATAATCACTTTGACAGAATGACACAGGAAGAGACAGTTTTTCTCAATCTAATTGTTACTGAAACGGTTTCCAAAAGCCTCTATGCACCATCTCAGTGTGCATGACTATTTTCATCCAGTGGTCTTGGGTGAAGATAAATAATGTCCTCATTTCATTGCTGAAAATTGAAGAGTTCTGACAATCATGGTTTTAAGAAACAGTGCCACTTGCATTATCAAACAAATTGAAGGTATAAACATACGGATGGAACACATTACCTCACACTGTAACCCCCACAATCAACTACAACATCTTCAAATTGAAACTGTGATTCCTCAATCTAGGGTCTGACTGGCTATCTTCATACATGATAAGACATCAACATGTTGCTCTGGCAACGTCACTATAGCTGGTCTGCGTCTCATGAAATTTTAATCATATCTTAAATTGATGCATCAAGCCACAGATGCACCAACACAACAGGAAATGTTGTAAACTCTGATGTGAATGTGAGTCAAGTTATGGCATTCAGGTAAAAATTGCAGAAATATTATAACTTAAGCAAGACTGATGGATGTACTCATTAGAGTCCAGTGGCAGTGTGGCCTCTCGGATAGCAGATACAGTGCTGAGCATCGCGTGGTTTGTAGTGCAAAACTCAGATATAGGATATTGACTGAACAGTCTCTCCATTATCTCTCAAGATTTCTGAGATGATTAAACTCCTCAGGAGACAGGAGAATATATTTTCAGTGTGAACACCAGAGCAAGAGATCTAAACAATTTAAACACTCTGGTGAGAGTTAAAMAAGCAAAGAAAGAGAATTGGCAACAAATATGGAGTCATGAAGAAGGTGGGTAGCATGAAATAATTTGGAGGCAAATGGWAAAATAGACTGCTACTTATTACTATAAAAATACATGTGGAACAAATTAACAAGCAAGATATTCCTTGCAGACAGGAAATCTATTACACACACAAATGCATACACACTAGCTGTTTCCTAGTTGTGGTGGCTACGATTTTGAGCTATGAATGAGAAGTCCATGTGTTCAAGTATCAGCACTGCAAAACTTCCATGGTTAGGTCCTTGAACAAGAACTTTTAGCTCTGTTGTGCCTCAAATCAGCCAAATGAGGAAATGTACTGAAACGTGTTGTTTCCCATTATGTAAGATATCATAGCAGTGTGCTATAAATATGTTTTTCAGTTGTTTACTATAAATGTCCRCTGGTATTTTAGTGTAAATGTAATTTTATTTTAACACTGTTGGTATTGGGAACATGTRTTGACAGTGCCTTAGTGAAATGATGGCTTCTGATAAGGCTTTATTTGTATTATAAACAAATCAGCCAAATTTCCCTCTCTCACACATAGGACCTTCTCCCACATTAGAATTCATATYTACCTGTAAAACATGCGCACAAAACAAAAAACCACCTCTAAAAATAAATCTCTCTTTCTTCTTCCTGTAAACACAAGGACACAAATAAAGTTACCTTTTTCACATTCACACTTCTTACATCTTATCCTCATAAGGACAACAAGGCATGCTGGATGTTTAAGCTGTCATGTGTCTGTGCGTTTAGGGTGTAGTATTTTTTTAGCTTCATTAATATTTACAGTACTGGGCGAACATCTTGAATTCATCCCTCAGTCTTCATATTAAACAATGTAGATTAAATAAGTGATGTATATTAAATTAAAACTATGGTCTTTTTGAACAGACATATGAAAGTCTAATGAAACCATTTTAAAAACTAKTGTCTATTGTCTATTTTACAACCTCATCAGCAACCTCATTTCCCTTCTCATCTGTTCCAACCACTCAGCATTCAACAACACCAATGTACTGATCACYGGCCTGATTAGGTCATAATCTGTACATCAAGGCATCCTCTCATCTCATGCCTTAAGTTAGATGTGTTTTGCCTGAATGATTCATACTGTAGGTCATTGTGTGGCTTAACAAACAAAAAATAATTTATTTGTGAGACTGGTCACGTACAGCAACTGGACTGAAAGAGAGCAAAAATCTTGCCAAAAATGGGAGCCAAAAGAGTACTTCAGGAGCCCTAGAGAACTTTTCCTCAAGGCTAAATTAAAAATACAAGAAGGTCTGGCTCTTTTACTTCATACATTGCAATTGTCTTATACTCTAAATTGACTCCGGCTTTTCAAAAAAATAGAATTAGTTATATATGTAGGTCCTCTTTACAGGTTGCCCCTGTACTACAATACTGTAGGTGTATTCYGTTCAAGCCTTTTTGCTGTGTCTCCATCTCTAGAATTCTGTTTAAAATGAGAGAGAGAGAGCAAGAGAGAGCTTAAACAAATCTTACTGATGGTAATGGAAGTTGCTCAGACGACCATCTCCTGCTGACATMCCTGATTGTAGACCTCTTGGTTCTCCAGTTCTAGGGGTTCAGAACACAGAGGAATTGTTTACATTTTAACCTCATTAAAGGCTCAGCTTGGTCCGTATGAGACTCCTGTCATTATCAGGGTAAGTACACATTGAACAGAAGGTCAAAGTGCTTGGTGGACAGCAGTGCCTTTTTATCTTACTGAGCAAAACCTGAATACCTGAATATATGGTACAAAATACAGTATAGCTCCACATCTTGACACTTACTACTATAGATTAATTTAATTGCATGGAAAAGCACCACTTAAAATTTATTAATTGATTTTCTCATGTTTGCTAAACACGATATTTAAAATGTAACCTTCCTTCTAATGGCCCATCACACTCTCAGGGGTGGTTCTAGAGRGGGAGTACAGGGTGGGCAAATGTACGCTCAACCTGACAATGCCAAACATCATTGGATCAGAGCACCATCACTCACTCATTGGCTCAGAGCAGCGTCACTCATTCACTGGTTCAGCGCGCCGTCACTCACTGCTTGAACTGCGAAAGGGAATCACGGTTCCCTGATTTTCAAACCGAGAAGAGAGAGACGCACACCACGACCCAACCACGACACATCGCACTGTTTGTGAAGTATATACAGTCAATTCTATTTTTTTTATATTGTCCTGATAGCATGTTTGTGTGATTAATTTTGCGTGACTGATTAATACTGATTGGCAGACTGCTGAATAGARATGAACCGCAGTGCTCACGAGCACATGAATAATAAATAGATAAATGTTACTTTATCAGTTGTTTTTAAATTTTTGTACATTTATGAATTTATGAATACATTTATGTACAAAAATCCTTTATTATTTAATTGTTGTGAAACAGTATGTTATATGAAAATATTTTGTCAAGGATTGAGCTGTTGAATTCATTCATAAGTCATTATAATACTGTAAAGGTATGTAAGTAGGTACACTAGCGTGAAGAAAGCTTTTTTTTATTATTATTTGCATTTGCCCAACTAGCTAAAATTTACTTTGTTTTATACTTTATTAGTATGGCACATGTATAGTATTTATAGGTAGGTGGTATATTAGGTAGGTGTGTGTTTATTACACCTATTTTATTGTTACTACTTTAGCACACCAGTAAATCTACTGTATATCAGAATGGCTGAAAAAATAATCTGATATGTTCTGGCGGAACSTTAAGAGAGCTATGCATAAGCAAATGCGAAAGTGACCTACTTTTATGAGCTCACAATTTGAATATCTAAAAGTAACTAAATGATTAATTTCTATAACAAGTCCCCTTTAAATTAAGTGAAAATTATATAGTAGTGCTTGTTACCATATGGGTAATATCTAAAAATAGAATAATTCAGATGACTATGTTGGGAAAAGGAAATATTATAACAAGTCTGGAATATAGACAGAACACACGCAGTAGGTGTCAACTTCTCAACAACAGTTCTTTAATGAAAGCTTTGGTTTAGCAGCAGTCTTTTGGGTCGATCCTCAGCAGGAGCGGTGTCATCAGAGGCACACAGGTTTGTGCAGAACAGGTGAGACCAGCGCCACTGAGAAGGAAGCACGTTATGACGAGAGACTGCAGTGCAGGCATGTGGGCGGGCAGCTTTCTCCTAGGCRAACAGGAGTCAAAAGCACTAAAATCTAAGGGAATAGGAGACGTGCGTAAATGAGTGCCTCAGAAGAAAAAAAAAAAAAAACTGCTCACTGGATGAAGGTGAGGGGGCCTCTTAAAAGGCTGCACGAATGCC